>JAVTVY010013256.1:0-51767 GCA_036873755.1 Hanleya hanleyi | reverse complement strand
TAGATTACGAGGTTGGATTACCGCCGGATCCTCCTGTTGAAGACGAGTCGCCACTTCCGGAAGAGCAGATGGCCTTGCCGGAGAGGTGGAGTCCTCCACGAACGACTCGTGGACGTCGTATCCAGCGACCGAGGCGCTTTAATGACTACGTTTTAGCCTGTCAGTGGACAGGAGATGCACGACCGTATGGTCGGAGAAATACGGTTGATGACCGTGATCGTCGAGGGATGACCTGTGGTGCAGGTCCGACCTCCAAGTACCCCTGTGGACGACGAACACAGGATGGGCGATTCTGAGGCTTTACTGCCTCAGATGCATGGTGCATGACTCCAGCAAGAGAGAGCTGTGGCCTGCTGTGGACCTGATGTCCACTTCAGGTGACGACGACTTGGCCAGGAAGTCAAGAAGACCGTCGTCCTGTAATTCCGTTGTATATACGTTGTACATATGTTCCATTCTGCACACCCGTGCTACTGGTAGCGTGACGAGAGCCATGACGAGGGCGTCATGATCTTCGAAGGCGGGGGTAGTGTAACGAAAGTGCAGAATGACAACCACCCCTTGGGATCCCCTTTAATCAGCCACTGCTTGTGTTCTGACACGTGACTACTGTGAAATCGAAAGTTACATTGTGTTTATGTGTGCGGTTGACTTACCTGATGGAATTCAACGCTGTAATTTTCCTGGAATGAACTATAATAATCCGGGAGACAGACAATGCCTCGAAACCCCGGCGAAGTTATCTCAAACGACCAGTCTGGACGGTGGAAGGGACTCTGGTAAGCCCACTCGCTTCGCTGAAAATGACGTCAGTCAGGAATGCGGAAGTCGATTTCGGTGAATATGTAGATGAGGGACAGTGAACTTTGCGGTCCTCGTATGAATTAACTAGAGGGAGTTGGAAGCTGAGATTTACCAGTTATGTCCGTTATGAATTATGGTTTGTTCCTCCATAGCCATATTTATCCAGCGAAGTCCAGATTAACTGATCGGGAAATGTTGTAAGTGACAATAAAGAGGGCGCTGTCATCTTCGACGACGTGTTTCTGCCTTTATCCGCAGAAGAGCGGTAGCCCTATATAAGCCGGACTCTCGCTGAAACGAGGCAGACCAGCAGAAACATCGAGGTGAGAGCACACGCCAAATCATTTGGGGAGAAGAAATCCAATACATTGCCGGGCCGGAGAAAGGCCGCCGCCGAATTGGAGAAGTACCGCCGCCGAATTTGTGCCGCCGCCGAATTTGTACATTGCCGGGCCGGAGAAAGGCCGCCGCCGAATTGGAGAAGTACCGCCGCCGAATTTGTGCCGCCGCCGAATTTGTACATTGCCGGGCCGGAGAAAGCCCGCCGCCGAATTGTGCCAGCGCCGGGCCGTCACCAGGCCGCCGGATAATATAACATCATTGCATACATTTACACACACTTACATTCACATGTCCGGGCCGTGTTTACTCTACTTCGATCTCTATTCGGCATCAACCGTAATGCACAGTTGAACGAATATTGCGCTGGAAGTTAAGAGTATAGACGCTTATCGCCAATGGTTATTCTTATTCTCTACCGTACGCCAGTACCGGCTCAGCTCTGGGAATTAACTAACGGCGTTAGAGTCGATAGCATGGCCATACATTAGCCGCATCTCTCTTTGCTTTCAACCGTATCGCACAGTTGTTCAAAGATTGCGCTGTGGTTCGTGTATCTATTAAGCTGTATCTGGTAAGGGATGCGAGTCCCTGTGAAGAAGATATAGCTAAAACATATCATACACAGTTCCTACATAAACAATTATTCATGCACACATGTACTTAAACCACAACCCACGGGTTGAAATACATTCACGCTAACACCCACAAGCTATAGGTTCGAGCCTATAGCTTGATATATATACATCTACCCAGTCAATCGTACGATAAACGATTATCCATTCACGCTTCCATAAGCATAGTCTCTCACCACCCTGTACATATATTGAGTAATTCACGGCCAATGATAGATTACTACTGTCTCATACAGTAGTATATAGAGGGGGGATCCTAGACGTGATGCCCATCTATTGCGGAAGACCCTGCAGTAGTATAGAGGGAGGGTTCAAGGGTCAACTGACCATACCGTAGTATAGAAGGAGGGTTCCTATACTAGTTGACCATACAGTAGTATAGAAGGAGGGTGCCGATTCCAGGTGCCCATACAGTAGTATAGGAAGAGGGTTACTAGACCAGGTGCCTGCCTATCCACCGTGCGTTATTGATGTCCGATCCTATGTGGACCGTGTAGCCGTGAACTCTAGCCTTGATGATTCATCCTTGGAGCCGGGCTGCGGAGTGAGTCGCCGTGAGCGGGATCGCTGAAGCCTGGGGGTGTATTCCTACGAGGGGTGCCGTCTGCTGCTGTGGTGAGCCGTGCAGTTGAATAGTCCTGCGGTGTTACAGAGAGACGGGCTGGTGCCGTAGAAGCCTTTGTACTGTGATAGTACTGTCGTGCCCAGGCCGTCCGCATCCATTGACGGTTATCAACGCTTGGAGGGGCTTAGTCGTGTAAGACGAGACACGACGACGACGAGAAGTCCATACCACCCGAGGGAGGAAGACCGGGGGAAGGAAGACACACGTCGGACATAACCACGGAGGGGCCTAGTCGTGTAAGACGAGACACGACGTAGTGTTCATCCATACGGGAGTGAACGAAGACCTGGGGAAGGAAGCTAGACGCTGGACCTTACCACGTATATCTGGGGAAGGACGATAGACGCTGGATCCTACCACAAAGCCCTGGGGAAGGAAGATAGAAGCTGGACCCATCCATGAGAGAACCGGTCGTGACCAGACTGTGGCTGTGACCAGGCCTGCTCGCGTTATAGCTAGGGCTATATATATTTTGTATATATTTTCTATTGAACTTCGGTTAAAGATAACTATAAGAGTACAGATAATTCATAGAGTAGGGATCTTCTTTGCAGGGATTATACGCTACCACGATTTGAATCCTGTATACCTGCTCAAAGAATTATATGTCAGTATTGCATTAATTTGCTTTGGTTGTCATTACAGGTCTTCCTTTCCAACCTCCTTGATCCAGACAAGGTGACAGGTTGAATCGAACTCCCTCGTTGGCCAGGATCAGTGCCCGAGTGCGTTCCCAGTAGCCTGACAGTTTGTCTTGGGGACCCTGCGCACTCTGTGGATCTGAAACATCCATTATCCCACGTTATAGAAGTACAAACGTTTCAAAGATAAACGATAACCAGAACCAGATTTGGTCTACGACTATAGGTAATGAAACCGCGAGTATGCTGTATCAAACTGATTTTGGTTATCGTTTATCTTCAAATGTTTATGGAAAGAAATATGAGGTGTTTTCGCCTCAAAATTGGCGATTTTGCACGATTGCACTACTTCACGGACTTGTTATTCGAGAATGATGAGACTCAGTGCCTTGGATTTTTTCTAAGTATAAAATATAATATTGTACCTCATGCCAATTGAACAATTTCTTTTAGTGGAAGTATTCCATTTTGGTACTTCTGTTTGCACCTGACCTGGGGTTATTTACCCATCTAAAGATACAAGGTCCTTTGATAATAAATATCTGTTTTTATTTATTTCAGGAAGAGGTAACTTTTCTGAGTATACAATAAAATGTTGTACTTCATGCCAACTGAACAATTTCTTGTATATTCAATATTATATTTTTGGCACTTCTATCGCGCCTGTTCTATCGCGTTCTCATCCTTTTGTGGAACCTCATTAAAATAGGTTTCATTATCTGTAGAAATGGCACATGTGTTCGGTCTTTGAAGTCTCAAATATTCGTCAGTTTCGATACTCAATATTCAACCGTCGCCCATAAATGAATTTCCGCGTCAATAATAGAAAGACGTATTTCGTATGACAGCACCAATTCCAAATGTGAATGAAATACAATTGATATTAACACAAGATGATTTCTTAAAAGAGAGAAGAAATGAATACAGAAACTGTTGAAAAAAAGTAATATCAAGCTAGGGCCTTCTCATTTAACCAACCATATATAAACGATGTCCTCGTTTTTTGATAATCACTCGGTGAAGGAAATATCATCCACCTTCACTGAATTTGAAGAAAATCACCGATAGTCCAGCTGGAACATCATATCTGGACACAGCTTCATAAAAATGGAAAAGTCGTCGTCTCTGAAACGTGAGTAATGGCTGCAATTTTCTATTATACCCTTCTGGATAGTATATTATGAGAGTGCCTCCACATGGCTTATACATATCTCGCCTAGTAGCATTTGCTATATCCAGCGAAAGAGGTGATAAATCCAATCATCGTCAGAAAGCATTCTTACAGAACCTGTTGTATGTACGCCTTGTACACAGTACGCTAGAGTACGCGTCGTTGGCATGGAATGTACAGAACAAAAATTCGCTACTTCAAATTGAAGGAGTTCAGAGACGGTCGACGAAGTTTATTTTATGTTATAGCCACAGCCCAGAAATGCCATACAAATAACGGCCCAATATCTTAAATTTATTACCTCTCTATTATGGGCGAGAAATGATTGATGTTTTATTTCTGGTCAATTGTTGTTTTGGTGAAAACGATCTTAGCATAAATAAACAACTTTATATCATTTAGAACTGACGGTAACTTTTTAATGAAAATGTCACGTTTTAAGATAAAAACTTTCAGACATTCCTATTTTAATCGAATTTGCCCCGAGCTGCCATATGAGAAAAATATACCCGCACACAGAATTCTTTCAAAAAAAAAAAAATTAATTACAAAATTGAATACAAAAATTTAAGTTGAAAAAAAGCCCTGCCGATGACTGCCACATATTTTCGACGTAAAAATTCGACCACGAGAACTGCCAACCGAGGACTGCTATATTATGCTATACTAGTTCTTTGTGTGCTAGGGTTCAAGGTGGAAGGGGATACCACCCGGATTTTGGACGTTTAAGGTCATTTCGGGGCCACTTTTGGGGTTAAATAAGGTCAAAATAAGGTCAAAAGTCGTTCTTAAATTAATTTCCATTTTGATGTTTGTTACCAATGGCTATCTTCTCTAAATTGGTTTTATGTACTGTATGATTTTAGCACAGGTTCATTTAAGGATCACTTTACGGGTCAAATGAGGTCAAAAATGCTGTTTTATTTCATATATTTTGTGCTGTTTGTTATTTATTTTTGTATGCAATACTGTTCAAGGTAGGGTGGATACTAAGACAAATTTGGCAATTTGAGGTCATTATCAGGTAATTCCGAGGTCAAATAACATCCAAAGATGACCAAAAGATGGGCCTTAAAAACAATTTAAAACATTTTTGTGTATGAAATTCCTTGTAAAGAAATGGGTTTCAAATCTGAAGTAGTTCTACGGGGTGAATTTTTAGATTGAAAAATTAGTCTAGGGTAATTCAGTATTTTTTGTTTGTGAATTTTGTAAAATCGAGATCAAAGACTTCGTAGTTTTGGAATATTTTATTTGGCTAATTTTGAACCTATTTCTGTAATTCTAATAATTAACCACATGATCTTGCGTTAATTCAAAATGGCGCTCATGTGAGTTCATCCATGAATCGCCCTTTTTTAGGTTATTCATATAATAGTCATTATTCTTAGCCCATTGTGCATATTAGTTAACACAAAGAGATCTCCCATCAAGCCTAGCATCTTTCGCCTATTTTGAATCTGTTTGCTTAATTCGCAGCTTAAAATATGATGTTTTAAATCAAAATGGCGGACAGTTGGGGTAATCTGAAAATCACATTTTCCACGTTGCTCGTGTAGTTCAAGGCATTGTTCTTACCTCACTGAGCAGATGTATCAACACTGAGGGATTTCTATGCATTACAAGCGTCTGGTCCGTCATTCATAATTCAGCCGTCGTCCATTAGAGAATATCCGCGTCCATAACCCAAAGACCTACTCCATATTCCATATAACAGTATTAGCACCAAATTCAAAAAGCCAATCATAGTATACATAAACATAGGCTTGTTTCCTGCAAGAGAGAAGCAGTTTTCATTGATGCGGGCAAGACATCATGATGTTCCAAAACTATCAAATCCGTATCGCTGATCAGTATTCTTAATCCATAATATTCGTTGTAAAGCCGTCATCTAAAGAATGACGTATCTCAGTCACGCTTTGATTGTGACTGTTCATATGAGTACCATGAGGATCTTGAAGTACATGGGTTCATACGGCCCTTAGCCTTGGGTTAAGCGGAATTAGACACAAGTTACGAAACGTAGCGCCATAGATCTTGCACGCTACGCTCGTATTTTGCTGCCAGTATGCGATACGTATCGCCAAATTTGAGAAACTTTGAGTGGAGGCGCTTGGTGTTGTAGCCCTGTTTTATAAGTTTCTGCAACAATGTTTTGTGACGTTGATTAAAGTCGTCACATTTAACACAGGATCTAGCAAATGCTACTAGGCGTGATATGTATACGCCATATGCAGATCCCACTGGAATATTACTGCTCAGAAAGGGATAGTTTACGATGTCGAAATTGTAATCATCTCTTTTGTCATACAGTCGACGCGAGAGAAGGCCCGCTTCATTTTTATAGAGATATAGGTCTAAATACGATGTGCCTGTAGGATTATCTGTAGTTTCCTTCAAATCCAGTGAAGGTGGATATATATCCTTCACTGCGTCATTTATATAGCGATTATCCACAGCGAGAAGATCGTCTATTTAGCATTTGGTGAATGAGAAGGAACGGGCTTTGAATGGATCGGTTTTTGAAAGCGCCTGCATATAGTCATATTCATAAGAGAACAGATATAGGTCAGCCAATAGGGGTGCACAATTAGTACAGATCGGAATACCTATATGCTGTTGATATATTATGTTGCCAAATAGATATTTTTAATGAGAAATTCAAGCAACTCTATAATAGAGTCTCTGTAGCCTAACATCCTATGTCCATTATGAATCTATTTACATATCTCTAAGAGCAAGATTTCATGGTCAAATTCAAAATGGCGGCCATATGGGGCCATCTGAAAATCATACTTTTGTCCGTTGCTCGTATAGTTCAAGGCATTATTCTTAGCTTATTATGCAAATTTATCAAAACTGTGGGATCTCCAAGCATAGC
Organism: Hanleya hanleyi; assembly: GCA_036873755.1. Lineage (NCBI taxonomy): Eukaryota > Metazoa > Mollusca > Polyplacophora > Lepidopleurida > Hanleyidae > Hanleya > Hanleya hanleyi. Next base: position 44,671 of record JAVTVY010013256.1, on the reverse strand, counting down.
CCAACAACCTATGCTCTTTTTGAATCCACTTACTTATCCCTCAGATCAAAATTTGATGGTCAAATTCAAAATGGTGGCTACGCGGGGTCATCTGAAAATCATGTTGTTCGCTCACTTCAAGGCACTATTCTTCGCTAATTGTGCAAATTGATCAAAACAGAGGGATCTCTTAGCATAGCCTAACAACTTACGCCTATTTTGAATCTATTTGCATATCCTCAAGATCAAAATACGATGTTCAAATTCAATATGGCAGCTGTGTGGGGTTATCTGAATCTCCTGCTTTTCCATGTTGTTCGTGTATATCAAAGCATTGTTCTTAGTTGATTGTGCAAATTTATCAAAACCGAAGGGTCTCACATCATAGCTAGATACATTTTGCCCCATTTTGAATCTATTTGCTTAGTCGTCAGATTAAAAATTATAGTTAAATTCAAAATGGCGACCACAAGGAGTCATCCGGAAATTCTTCTTTTTTCATATTACTGTTAGAATATTTTTATCCTAGGTACAAACTTGTTTCAGTTGAGCAGAATAACGTCATAGCTTTTTACATCATGCCTATTTTTATTCTGTTGGCATAATCTTCAGCTGAGAATACAATTATTAAATTCAAAATGGTGACCATGTGGGTTCATCTGAGACTCATATTCTCATTTTGGTCTTATAATTCAAGGTTTGTGATTACATGGAGCTGAAAGTGGCAATTTCTCAAAGCCTATTTATCGGCCTAGTTTGGCTCTATCCGTACAATCAGCTAGAAAAATAATCATCGACAGACAATATAATGGTTATATAGTGTTTATTATGCCTACCTTAAACCCTACACTACATACAATTAATTACGTCTGTCTACCCATTCATTACAATTAATATTGTAGATATTAATTGATAACCGATTTGTACCTATTTTCGATCTCATTCACCAAAAAGTTACCCTAAAATGTTCCTAATTTGAATAATTTACGTGTTATCTATGACTAATTTAGACCTTACACTACATACTACTGATTCAATTCGGATACTCATTCGTAACAATTAGTACTGTGAATATTAATTGATAACCGATTTTCACAAATTTGTGACCTTATTTGACCGAAAAAGTTAAGATTCGGATGGACTGACTGACTCACTCACTCACTGACTACCGGATAATTTGCAAACGGTAGCCTACTTCCCAGAAAATACTGCTATGCGAGAAATCGCATGCTGATAGCAAAATACGAGTGTAGACGTAGGGGGCAAGGTCTGAGGCGTTATGTTTCGTAACTTGTATCTAATTTCGCTTAACCCAGGGCTAGGGGCCGTATGAACCTGTTGTGAAATGTCGATTCTTAGCCACCATATTTTCACGTAAAATTAGATTTCTTAGCCACCATACAATTGCATAAAGTTCGATTTTTCATTTACCAATGTTATAGAATCTAATCTGTGTGCATGCAACCTTGATATTGTAATGTGTTTTGACAAAACTATTTCCGAAATATTATTTCATGACCCTTTAGGTGAGTTATTGTGAACACAACTATTTGTGAGAAACAGTTATGTAATTTCAAATTTATACAGGATAACATAGAAACTGCTTATGTAAGTGTACTGAATCATCCTTGGTTTGACGACTGAGTTTAGGTAATGCGACATATAGCTGAGTAGCTTGTCACAACTACAACAGTTTAGTTTAGAGTTAGCTCGACCCTGTAAGGTCATGGCATGTATAATCAAAGTACTTAAAGTACTGATGTCGGGTTTACTTGAATTGTATTCACTGTGGCGTTTAAGATATAGTAATGTAGAAATGCATAGATAATTGGAAACATAAGCTGTGATAACTTACTTTGTATAGAGTGGCAAATAATATTATGTTTGCCGATGCAAAGTCTATACTGTTCCAAAGAAACTCCCATTTTGTTATATGCAGTAGTTTACTGTGTATGGTTCAAATTTTTTCTTTCGTTCAATACCTGTTTCAACACCTGTTTCAAACTCCTGTTTTCAATACCTGTTTCAACTCCCGTTTTCAGCAAAATAGATCAACTCAAGATTGCTTCAGCTCCAAGACTGTTTCGCTTTTAACACCCCCAGATATATCAACTCCACCGTCATTTATTTCCTGCAAAAAAATTCTTCTTCAAGACTGGACGGTCACTGTCGCCTGTCGGTGTGCTATCACTCCCCACACAGTCAGGTTGTTGACGCACAACTTTGATTATCAGATAATTACGAATTTGTCTACATTATAGAGAAGTAAGCTTTTGAAAAGAACTCATCTGTGATAAATAATAAACTTAACCACAATCACTGCTCAAAGACGAACTGCCTGATCTGAACAACGATAGATCTGATCAACATCGGGTGTGGAGAATGCAAAATGGTACATCTTCAGAACATTTATGACCTATCCCAAAGTTCACAAGATCATTATTGTTTAGCATCATCAGATAAACAAGAATAGTACGATCAGACAACATGCAGGCGAAAGACGGTATAATTGACGTCATTCGTTGTTTTCCGCGTTTCAATGGTTGATCTTCAATGTAGAATCTAGGTCAACTAAATTTATAATATCTGCTGCTTCAAACGAGTAGGCATACAAATTCAACGTTCAGTTTTATTTTTTTAACAACAAAACTTGCATAATGTTAGCAACAAAAGTACATATCATAGGGCGTGTGAAAACAGTGAATGAAGAACAGAAATGTTGTAAATTCCCTGACCTGATCAGCTGATCAAGTACATGTCACGCTAAGAACCTGGGATAGGTCATAAATTTTCCGAAGATGTACCGTCTTGCGTGGAGAATGGACCGTGGAGAATGACCCTTCCCGCCGTAACAAATGATACCGGATAAAATAGAATGGAAAGGCAAATTTTAAAAGAAATTGGAAAGATCAACTTTACTGCGATAATGTTCACATTATCAAGTTAAATGCACAAGCTACCGTGCATTGTAAATATGTTTATGACTGTCAGACAGAAGAACGATACTTTTTTTATGAATGTTGTAAGGGGCATCAAATGAGAACAGTCTCCGGGCAGGAGATCAAAACTACACATGTGCAGAAGAAAAACTGAAGAGTGATACTAATGTAGGGTTTACCGACAAAAAGGGGTGACCGGCACATTCAGGCAGGCCAATACCATCGGGTCTCAACAGAGGCTAATACCACCATGTCTCCGCTGATAGATGTACGATCTTCAGTTCTGAAAATGACTGTTTACAAAATGGTCTGATGTTAATGAAGTTGTGTTAGTCTGCCTGTCTAATGCTGCCGATCATTCCTAAGTTAGGTGGAATGAATTGCAATAAATCGGCTTAATATTCAGCAGACATCGACTCCGTTTTTGTTGTATTCTGTCTCATTTAAAGAGGCTATCAAGTCTTCGAGAAATCTCAGAAGCCGGACCTTGGAATCTATCATTGTACGGATTTTATGGAGACTATCACCCGAGTCTGCGAACGACTTCGCGTTACAACATCTTAAGATCGCGCACAAGCCCTTGTCGTCCTGAAGACCGAAAATTCCATACCGTGTACCTCAAGAATCTGATGGTGTTCATATGAGCAGACATAATCAAAGCGTGACTGAGACGGTTCTCTCCGGGTACTCCGATTTCCTCCACCAACCAAATTGACTGTCAACTTATGAGTGAATCAACCTTGAGTGTGACATTAAACCGACTTTACAATGAAAATTATATGACTAACGTCACAGGACCTACGAAGTAGGATAGGCATTAGGACCCCGACGCGAACTGAACTCTTGGAAATCCCCCCCTCACCCCCAGTTGAAATCCTGCCTATATTATGATGGGCACTGCCCAAGTCAGAATCAAATCACCAGAAATTTTCATCAAAAGTAGGTCAGCTCCGAAATTGCTGGTAACAGTCCCCTATAATGCACCTTTATGCCAAAAATCAAGGTTCTATTGTCAACGGTTCTCCTTATTTTGCCGACGAAAGGATTCGGATGGACTGACTCACTCACTGACTCACTCACTCATTTCCGGACAATTTGCAAATGAGAGCCTACTTCGTAGGAATACTGATCAGCGAAACGGATTTGACATTTTTGGAACATCTGGCAGCATCATTGAAAACAGCTGACCGCTTCACTCTTGTAGAAACTAACCTATGTTTATGTATAGATTTTTTTTTGATTTGGTGCTACTGCTGTTATATGAATTAGGTCTTTGGATTATGGAGGCAGAAATTATTTAATGGCTGAATATTGAATGACAGACTAGACACTTGTATTGCATGTCTGCGCTAGCCATGCATAGCCTACTATGATCCAGTTGCAGCAGGTACAAGTTTTTCGCTATGGTGGACCACAACCACACACCTTGGTGGGTAGGACGTCTGTGCATACTTCGGGCAACTCGAGGTATTAAACGCAACAACAAAAGGGTGGTGGAAAACGATGCCGGCGTACTGACAAGAAGTCATATGACCTCAGAGACAAATATACTGACTGCATTTTCTAAAACATCACATCACATCATAACAGAAATAATACATCGTAGGTGGCCGTGTGCAAAATTTACTCCAAAGAGGTATTCGGATATAAGAATGAGCTGGGTCGGGATTGGTCAATAAGTGAAGACCGGTCTGCTAGTTGGAAAACGGGTGATAAATTCGCAAACAGATATTTGAAAATGTCACAAAACTCGAATCTCTATTTTCAACGTTCTGTTGATTTATCGCTCAGTGTGTCTTCAGATAGCATTCAGTGCAGAGGTTTTTTTTTGCATTTTGCCAGTTATACAGATCAATTCTAATGTACAGAACTGCCGATGAGAGATGGCGCTAGATATTTTGGTTATATCTATCCTAGATATCAAATGCCCATATATGGGACGAAAAGTGGTATTTCGTCTTTTTCCTATAAATCAGAAATCCCGATTTGGCAGTTCATTTGCGATCAATTATCTAGAACACTAAACAATTTACCATAAATTGCATGATGGTGTTAATATTTGTCCCTTTTCTCAACAGTGGATAACCATATTCGAATCTAGACCTAGTATTTCTCTTCCCACTAAAGGAGGAGAGACCTTGCCCTATATCATTTAGGAGGACGCGTTCGACCAGAAAATGTAGAGCACAGTCTCCCTCGGCTGACGAATCACATACCTTAAACACTTTGGAAGGAGTACGTTATGCTTACAACCACGATTATCTCAAAAGGCACTCTTTTCTGGAGTCTTTTCTGTCGCACCTGTTCTTTACGCCCTCGATTCCTTTTCGAATTTGAGTGGACGCGCATGCGCGTATTAACCGTGGATAGCCTATAGTATTGGACCCTTCTACGGAGGGCCAATGATCGGCTGATGCAGCAACAACAACATTTTCCCAGTTTGACGCCAGATTTTGAAATTGAAAACGCGGCCGCGCTATGTCATCGGTCAGCTGAGACAGTCACGTGGTTGTGTATGAAGATTGGGCTGGGTCCTATAAATAGTGATCCAGTGAGAATGCTCGTCTTAGTTTAAAATGGCGGGGTCGCATGACCAATCTCTGAAGGGGAGACAGCTGGAACAGTACGCAGACACTGTCTGTTAATATCTTGATTTAACATAGAGTCGTACAGTCTATAACCGTAGACGGCGAATGATGTTGCGGCGCGCAGACATTACTCGGACTGTAGGTTTCTCTGTTAAATCAAGATATTAACAGAGAGTGTCAGCGTACTGTTCCAGCTGTCTCCTCCTCAGTGACTGTTCATTCGACCCCGCCATTTTAAACAAAGACGAGCATTCTCATTGGATCTCTATTTATAGGAGCCATCCCAATCTTCATACACAACCACGTGACTGTCTCAGTTGACTTATGACATAGCGCGGCCTCGTTTTCGATATCAAAATCTTCCGTCTAACTGGGAAAATGTTGTTGTTGTTGCATCAGCCAGTCATTGGTCCTCCGTAGAAGGGTTCAATACTATAGGATAAGACATTATTCATACCACTAGTAGTCTCTCTTGCCTTAACGTCATTGTTTTAAGTGATCCGTTATAATAGCTGATTAATAATTAGTAGCAAGGAAAGGTTCGCTCGGTGCCAGGGGCACCATTTTAGTCTAATACGACAGATAGGCTGTCATCGTTTTGTACTAAAACCAATAGGCTCGGCTCATCGAAACGGATCATATTTTCCTGTGTCGAGCGCTACTTACGGAGCAAAAAAGCGGAGTGCTAGCTCGTTTTCGGGGGAAAAAACAAGATAAAGCAATTGATCATTGACAGAAACATACCCTAAGTACGAGCGTAACGTTGTTAAGTTTCTTCTTAACATATATAGGACATAAAACGTAACGAAGTGGTTTCAAAGCACACTTCTTTACTACCGCCATCTATCAGAGTACAAAGGTCATACATCAGGCTAATATGAAAAGCATCACTGCTAACAGCGGAAACGGATGAGGATCAGATATCGTTACATCCCTCTCTCCATAATAGACAAAAGATCACCAGCTTGAACCTAAAGTTCTTACTGTCAGGAGTAGCTGGACTGTTCGGTGCTTTAACATTACTCATACTCAAGGTATTACTGGAGATGTTATCGGAGGTTTGTGCTATTTATACAACGCATAACTGAGAATTAAAGTATAATGAAAGTAAAATGTTAATGTCTCTTGCCTTGAAGTTAGAACTGGCTCACTGCTTCAATATTTAGGGAACAAACAATTATCCAACAATTTCAAAAGTCCATAGTTCAGAAAGTTCAACCTACACACTACTACACAAAGCTTTCTTCACCACAGTCCATAGTATCTCACATTACACAATGCGACAGTCTTTCTTCAGACATAGTCAGTAGTTCAGAACTGTTCACATTACACATTACGACACAAAATCCTTCAGATAGGCTGGTTTACGGGTGATTCTACCACTGGACGTTCTCATAGTCTCATTCGTAGGAAGACCCGGGCTGGTACATGTTGCAGGTGTACCGCCATTATCGGCCTCCGTGTTTGCTACTGCTGGTTGGATGGAAGTTTGTTCGTTGGCATGTACAGTTGGGCTACAGGTAGGTATGTTTGGTGTAACCCTTGGACCTGTAATACTTCGAGATTCTGATGTGTGATTCTCATTTGATGATCGAAGATGTCGCCTATTTCTACGATACACACGACCATCCTCAGTTCGCACTTGATAGGACCTTATATCAACTTGACCATCGACACGTGCCTTGACCCACTCTCTCCGTCGGCTCATGGGTCGAATTCGAACTACTTCTCCATCATGAAGGACAGGAAGTTCCTTAGTAGAACGATTGTAGTAGTTAGTCTGTTTTACCTTCCGGTTGAACAGTTTACGCGGAACATCCTCCACAACTCTGGGAATCAACAGATTGGCGGATGTTGGAAGACGGGTTTTTGTTCTTCGACCGAATAGTCGTTGAGCTGGCGAGGATTGGAGACCCTCAGATGGTGTGTTTCGCCAAGCCAGGAGTGCCAGGTATGGATCTGTAGAATCCTCAAGAGACTTGTGCATCAGTCTCTTCGCAGTCTTGACAGCATTTTCCACTTTACCATTTGATTGTGGGTATGTCGGCGAACTGGTAACAGGAGTAAACTCATACTGTTGTGCAAAACTCTCAAACTCCCTACTGTTAAAAGGAGGTCCATTGTCCGACATGAATTCATCAGGAATTCCATGACGAGCAAGATTTGATTTCAGTTTGGCGATTACTTCCTTTGATGTTTTGTCATGTAGGCGGTCAATCTCGAAGAAATCAGAGAAATAATCGACAGTTACAAGATAGTCCTTGCTGTTGAAACTGAACAGGTCACAACCAATGATTTGCCATGGGCGAATTGGGATTTCGTGACTCACCATCGGCTCCTTCTGCTGTTCATTCTGATATGTGTTGCACACATCACATTTGCTGATGTAATCCTCTAATTCACGGTTCATATTTGGCCAATACACAATCTCTCGCGCCCGTCTAAGACAACCTTGAACACCGATGTGACTTGAGTGTATTCTGGTCATTATATCAGCTTTCAGGGTATGTGGAATGACCACCCGTTCACCCTTGAATATCACTCCATTTTGAACTGACATATCCTCTCGGAAGGGGAAGTAAACCTGAATACCTTGGTCAAGTTCCGTTCGAGTTTCAGGCCAACCTTTCAGGATTACGTTCTTCAGACGATTCAATTCGGTGTCCTGATTAGTTGCCAGCTGGATGTCAGTCAATGTCTTCTCTGTGACTGGAAGATACTGTAGCATGTTGATGCATTCAGTTTCTATCTCCGTTATTGATCGAACATCCACACTGTATGTGTCTTGATCCATTTTCACGTCATTGGTTAGTGGCAAATATGCCCGACTTAACGTGTCCGCAAGATACATTTCGCATCCTTTCTTGTAGACAATTTCATAGTCAAACCTCTGAAGTCTCAAGAGCATGCGCTGCAGTCTTTTTGGGGCTCCCAGTAGACTCTTCTTATGGATTATTTCCAACGGCTTATGATCAGACTCGACCAAGATTCTCCGGCCATAGGCGTAGTTCTCGAACCGCTCTAAACTGAAGACTACGGCCAAAAGTTCTTTTTCAATTTGAGCGTAGTTGGTTTCAGTCATGGTCAATGCTCTGGAAGCATATGCGATGGGGTGACCATCTTGTATCAAACATGCGCCTAAACCATATTCAGAGGCGTCACACTGAACGACTGTTGGCTTTTCAGCATCGAAATAGCTGAGGACAGGCGACTGGGATAATATTCGCTTGACATTCTCGAAAGCCTTTCCATGCACATGATCATCCCACATGAATGCAGTCTCTTTCTTGAGAAGATCGCGCATTGGAGCAGTAATCGTTGATAGGCTTGGGGAGAACTTTTGTACATAGTTCACCATACCTAAAAGTCTTTGTACTGCCTTTTTGTCAGTGGGTGTTGGCATTTTCAAGATAGCAGCAATCTTCTCCGGATCTGGTTTCAAGCCTCCGGCAGAGATAACGTGGCCCATGTAGGCAACCTCCTTCAGACGAAGCTTCAGCTTATCAAAATTAAGCTTGATATTTCTGTCACGACACCGTTGTAACAGGGCCCGAAGTTTGCGATCATGGTCTGCAATTGCCTCAGCATCAGAGTCACCTACGCCAAATAGGAGAATGTCATCATGGATCACCTTAACACCATCCAGTCCTGACAGGGCTTCGTCCATGCGTCTCTGAAATTCCTCAGGGGCTGGTGCTATACCAAACGGTAATCTGGACCAGCGATATTTTCCCCAGGGGGTGCCAAATGTGGTCAGGTAGCTACTCTCTTCCGACAGTTCTACATGCCAAAATCCATTTTTGGCATCCAACACAGAAAACACACGGGCTTTGGACAACTCCGGGAGAATGTCCTCAATGGTTGGCGTGGGGTAATGGTTACGTTTCAAAGCTTTGTTGAGAGGCTTTGGGTCGATACATAGCCTTATCTTCCCAGATGGCTTTGTGATGACCACTGATGATGATATCCAATCTGTTGGCACTTTAACTGGAGCGATGACGCCAGCTTTTGTCAACCTGTGTAGTTCCTCCTTCAACTTTGCCTTAACGGCAATTGGCACTCTGAGGGTAGGCAATTTTACAGGGGACACAGTTTTATCAATGTTCAGATGAAGTACCCCATCAAATTTCCCATTGCCATGGAAAACATCACTGAATTCACGTTGAATATCAGCTAATGAAAGTTCTGTTACAGGCATTGCGACATTCACTGTGTCATTTGGCTGTACGCCCTCATTTGTGATTTCCTGAACTGTTTCTGTATCACGAGGAATGGTCTTGCTCAGGATATGATTGTTATTCACGGTGATGAGTTTCATCCCTTGAATGGCTCTAGATCCTAAGATGGGATGGACATCCCCTTTCACTACGATGAATTCAACATTATACTTTTTCCCAGTCTTTGGATTTCTGACCGACACGCGTCGTTTCCCCATGGGCTGTGTCTCCGTTTTGTTGAACATTACCAATGTGACGTTCGTAGACTCTAGTCCATTTAAGTCAGGGTCAGTGAAAGCTGAGGCATATACATGATCTGGAAGAACGTTGACCGTGGATCCACAATCCAACTGAAATTCTACTTCCTGTTTTCCGAGTATCATGACAGCATTGATCCTCTTTGCATAGCCGTCAACAGCATTTATCTGATCTATGGTAAGTACATAATCATCATCGGATGACACTTCGTCCTCTACCACATGGACTCCAGACCGTGTGGGTCCAGATCTCTCAGAACATTTTATTTGGAAGTGATTTTCTCCACCACAGCGGCTGCACGTCTTGCCCCAGGCTGGGCAAGCTTCTTTACGTCTAATGTGTTTCCGTCCACAAAATTTACAGTCAAGTTTTTGTGGTGTACCACTGGGTTTTGCCCGGAATCCCTTCCGTTGGGGCATTTCCACTTTCTGTGCACCAGATTTAGTTTTCTGTACATATTGAACCTCTTCCTGGTTCATCGATTTCAATCGCTGGCTTGTACTTTCATTGGCTCGACAAATGTCAATGCAGGATTTGAGAGTTAATTTGGAATCTTGCAACAATTTCTTTCTTGTTGCATTATCCCTGATTCCAATTACCAGTCTATCTCTGATCAGAGATTCTTCGAGTTCCCCATAATTACAAGTCTTTGCCAATGTGCGAAGGGAAGCCAGGTATGTATCTACGTTCTCATTTGATTCCTGTTCACGTTTATTGAAACAAAATCTCTCATATGTTTCATTAGTCTCTCCCAAACAGAAAGACTCAAACTTCTGTAGAACCACTGCAGTGTTGATTTTCTCATTTTCATCTGCAAATTCTAGTCCATCATACAATTCCAAGGCATCAGCCCCTATGCATGTCAGCAACGTAGCTGTTTTGAACTTGTTGTCCTTCTCAGAAATCCCACTGGCTATTTCATAATTGTCCCAAACGCGTCTGAACCGTTTCCAGTTATTTGCCAAATTTCCCTTTAAATCCAATTTGGGCGGGAAAGGAATGTTTGTTGGCACAGGTACATGCACGATTTGTGGTGCCGGAGCCTCATCCCCCATACTCACAAATGTTTTTAACTTCAGATTACCGTACTGGATAGGACAAGCTTATGCAGCACCCAGATTTCGATATAGTTCAACAACACACGCTCCCACACGCAATGCAGATCAGTTCAGCACAGTCTATGCTGAACGAATTGTCACTGTATTGTATTTCAAGAGATCTACACAGTTTGTAGAAATTTATAATGTCAAATACCAACAATAACGTTAACCAGAATGTCGTTGTTGTTGCAACTTGTAAGTTTCAGATGACACGAGGTTTACAGAAATAAACAGTCAGAATTCAGCTCACTTTGTCAATTTTCTTAGGAAGAAATTGACAGACCAGGCGGGAGTTCTTATTCCTATTTTCTGACACCATGTAACGTTGTTAAGTTTCTTCTTAACATATATAGGACATAAAACGTAACGAAGTGGTTTCAAAGCACACTTCTTTACTACCGCCATCTATCAGAGTACAAAGGTCATACATCAGGCTAATATGAAAAGCATCACTGCTAACAGCGGAAACGGATGAGGATCAGATATCGTTACAATAGGGATGGTGTGTTTCACACTACAGCTTCCATACCGCAAGTGATGGCATCAAACTCGAAAATAGCCGGAATCTCCTGAATGGTAGACCAGGTTAGTATGAAGATGGGAGCTGCATCATAGTGTGGGCAATGTTTACTTGACGCTTAGAGTTATTCCCCCCTGAAAGTTACATTCTGTAAGGCAAACGTTATTATGTCCCTTATGCCGTCTGCTTCATATGATAACTAATTCATGTACCCTCCGCCAGGCGGCACGATCTTTCTTTTTCCTGTAAAATGGCAAGCTGTGATAAACCAGAGCGTGTTTGTCGGAGAAACATTCCACTATTTTGTAAACATATATGAACACTAAGTTGGTTCAAGTACTGTTATCATAGACTGTGAGTACGATGTTTATTTTCATATAACTGATTCCTATATATTCACGCTAAAGTGATACTAATTTCGCTAGTTTCGGTTTGTTGACCTTTGATCAACAATTACGTCATTTCATGATATGTAATTCTATTTGTCTCGCTATGTAATTCTATTTTTCTCGCTATGTAATAATATCGCCTAATATTCGTACACAACCGCTGTTATGAACTTTAGATTTAGGGTAAATTCCGGTACCAAATTATTGTGATGAGTCCGACTAAAACTCAAATTAGACCGGTTTGGTCCAACTAATGTTTATGCTCTGCATAGGATGATATCTAGTATTACTTGGATTGTAGATTACAGTGTGTTATGCTGCCATGTGCCATGAACTGAGGGAAGTCTCTGTGATTCATGTCCTGTCTTCCACTCTGCATAGATGGTATATCAGGGTGAGTTATTTCTGTAATGAACTACATGATACTATGTGTGTATTGGTACTTTAGGTAAGGGTTGAATATGTTATAAACATGCATCCTGTAACTTTGGTAATTAATTACCAGTGCCATTTAACCACAGTATGTTTCTTTAGGTATGTCATTTGTGAATGAAGCAGACATGTTTACTGATATGAGACTGTTGCTCAGAGTTATGTATGACTTTAAGGGAAATTCAGTTTATATAACTTTAACCCTATTAATGTCTAGTCAGTCAGGTATAATTGTCCAGTCAGTCAATAGGAGCTTAGTCGACCTTGTATATTAATATTTGGTATAATCTTGGTTCTTACAGGTCCGGTTGTCACCCTTTTTGGTTACCGGTCAACATCATGTAACAACAGAATACCTTTCCGTCCAAATACCATGTGAGTAAATGACTGAACTCTAATCCGGAGTTGTTGGTTCCTTTCCGAAACCCGGGTAACATCTGGCGCTGCTAAGCAAGGTTTGGGCTAGCAAGGTGAAATAAGGGTGACCGCTGAAGTTGGGGACGGATGAACTGTATGGTAGGACCACGGAGACCAGGTGGAAACATCAATGAGAATTTTGGTGAATATTGGGCCTCGTGGAAGATGATACGACATACAGAACACATAGTGATATGGACTGATCCAGCTGGACTACAGTAAAATTTGTTTCACACTGTATGGATGAACTGAACTGAACTGAAAAAATATTTGTTTGGAAGAGCTGAAGTGAAAGCAGCTGGAATGAACATTGACATTGAATTTATGAACTTGTTTATCATGACACCCAGTTAGGTATCTTCTATTCAATGTTGAAGTAATACTTGATCCAGGACTGATAATTCTAGATGTAATTCAAAGTTGAATTGTTCAAGTGTTAAATTTCTAGAGAATCAAATCCAAGAAATAGAATTTGCGCTGGATAACTTTGATTCCTAAATTCAGTATATACTTGGTGGTGTAGTAGTATGTTATTTTTTGCAGCATTCATTTGAATGACAACATTGTATGTAATTGTTATCATATTTGAACTACCTGTATGGAATATTTTTGAGATTGTATGGGTTCATATGCACACTATTCCACATTTATGTCTGATTCAGGTAGAAATTGACATTTGTGGATTGTGTGATTTCATATTGTATATTGGCATTTTTTTGGAGACTGAATGATTTCATATGTACTCAATCCCTATACATTTTGTGACACATTTTTTAAATATGACATTTTTGGGGGATTGCATTATATCATAGTGATTGTCATTTCGGGGGATTGTTTGAATTGATATGTACTTTATCCCTGGATTTGATTGTGTATGATACATGTGCTAGATGCCTCATCTTGGGGATTGTATGATTTCATGGTGATTATTGTCATTTCGGGGGATTGTTTTATTTCATATGTACTCCATCCCACTATTGCATATGATACATATGGTGGATTGGACATTTTGGGGATTGCTGGATTTCATAAGGATTATTGTCATTTTGGGGATTGTATGCCCCTGTTCTCACCATCCCTATGTTGTGTATATGACATATTGATTTGCAATGCCACATTTTACATGTATCCAAGTGGAGTAGTATGGTACCTGCAGAGTGCACCCAACAGTTGTATTGAATGCTGCACCTCTCACTAAATAGTCTGATCAGGTAATCTGTGCGATATGGCGGAAACTGTTGAACCTTTGACGGCGAAACTACAGGCATTGGAGACGGAGTTAAGGGCGGAAAAGGATGGGGCAGCAGATCTCCAGGCCCAGTTGAATGACTCTAGGGACCAGCCTGAAAGGGTAGTTTATGTGCTGAAAGATAGGAAAATCAAAAATTTGTCGGGACGTCCACAGAGTGATACCGACCCCAAGGTAGAAGATTGAGTTGAGGATGTTCGATCTTACTTGACAGCACGCCGACTTCCACAGAAGGAGCAGCTTGATTTCATAACAACTCACTTGGAAGGGCAAGCACGTGATGAGGTACGATACCGCCCAACACGAGAACGGGAAGACCCCAACCGGATCTTGGAGATAATATTGGAATCATTTGGGAACCAGGACTCTGTTGCAAAATTGCAACGTGACTTTTACGATCGCCGCCAGAGAGAGGGTGAGTTGTTAAGAGCTTACAGTCACTCCCTTCTTCAACTTCTGGAGCGTGTAATGAGACAAGATGGCCGCTGTGTTCCAAATCGAGAAAAGACATTGTGCTACCAATTCAGTGACAATGTAAGAGATGTGGCACTTCGCAAACATTTGAAACGCGTCATCCGAGAAAGACCGGATATACCATTCCTGGATTTGCGCCAAGAGGCAATCCGCTGGTCTGAGGAGGAGGAAGAGACCTTCCGGCCAAAACCTCGTCAGAGTAAACCAGTGATCAATGAAACGGTTGCTGATGTACAGTCACAGGAAAATCCGATAGCCCGACTGGCATCTTTGGTTGAACAGCAACAGAAACAGATATCGGACCTTACTGAAGCATTAAAGCAGAATAGAGCACCACCAAGAAGAGGTTTCCCCCTAAGGATCGATCATGTTATAGGTGTCATCAGCTTTGGAATTTCAAGCGTGATTGTCCACAAATGGCGGACAAAGCAGGCTGGCTGCTGGAACTCCAACTGGAGCTGATAATACTGATGTTCCAGGGCTACAGGCAACCAGCGACAGTGTTACTGGACTGGAAGACAACTCAGGAGGACAAGAGGATTTCATTCAGCGGACAGTTGGCAGCTGTCCCACGGTAGCAGCCAAGGTGAATGGGGTAGCAATACAGTGTTTAGTAGACACAGGGTCTATGGTCTCCACTGTATCGGAATCATTCTTCAAGGAGAAACTGCAGACAGTGGTTGAACAAACACCCCAAGCAGCCCATTGGTTAACCCTTCGTGCAGCAAATGCGCTTGATATCCCATATATTGGATATGTGGAACTTGACTTTGAGATTGATGGGAAAACAATAACAAATAGAGGAGTCTTGGTGGTGAAGGACACATCTAATAACCAGGTGACACCAGGCCTCCTGGGTATGAACATTATCAGTCAGTTTCCTGGTGATATGAAGACACTAGGTAACATCAGGGTTCATTGAAAACAGGTGTTAGGGGTAGCCAGAGTAGCTGGGCGTGCTATGGTGCCCGCTAATTCGATGAAGATTGTTGCAGTGACAGGTAACAGAGACATTATCCGTGATAGCGTGATTGTTGAGCCTCTGCAAGGGAACTTTCCCCATACACCCCAAGGGCTGTTGGTTACCAACACATTAACTAGGAGTGTGTCATCTGGACCATTACTCGTGCGGGTGGTGAATGTAGGTCAACAGGATGTAGTGCTTCCTCCACGGATGAAGCTAGGCCTAATTCATCGGACCAATACAGTGTTGGAGGATGATGAATTTGAGTTTGTCAGGGCCGGTGAAACGGAGGTGTCTGTTCAAAGAGTTACCGCTTCACCCACGACAGAGGTCCCTGATCATTCCACATTTCCAGTAGAGATTAATTGGGAGAATTTACAGTGCTCTCTCGATGAGAAACAACAGATAGAGACATTCATTGGAAATAACAATGGCGTCTTTGCATTCTCGGATAGTGAGTTGGGCTACACAGACTTGGTGACCCACAAGATCACCACCACAGATGAGATCCCTGTATCCATGCCATACAGACGTATACCGTCCCCCCAATTCTTGGAAGTGAAGGAGCATATTAAACAGCTTCTATCTCGTGGTGTTGTGCGTCCTAGTTCGAGCCCATATGCATCCCCAATCGTGGTGGTGAGGAAGAGAGACAATTCTATAAGGCTGTGCGTGGACTATAGACGCCTTAATGTTAAAACTAGGCGTGATGCATTTCCGATACCAGACATTGAGCAATCCTTCGCCTCACTGGCAGGAGCTAAATTGTTCTCGACTATGGACCTTACCTGTGGTTACAACCAGGTGGCGATGCACCCAGATTCGGTAGAAAAGACCGCATTTACGACACCAATGGGTCTATTTGAATATGTTAGGGTGTCGTTTGGATTAACCGATGCACCAGCCACTTTTCAAAGGTTTATGCAGAGATTAAGACGACATGTGCTAACGCTCAAAGCCACCAAATGCCACTTCTTCCAGAAAGAAGTAAGATTTTTGGGTCATGTGATATCGGCACAGGGAATCTCCACTGATCCCGAGAAAGTTGCATCCGCCAGAGATTGGCCAACTCCCACAAACGTAAAGGCACTGAGATCATTTCTTGGACTGGTCAGTTACTACCGGCGATTTGTCAAAGGATTTGCTAAACTGGCAGCGCCACTTCACACCTTAGTTGCAAGCACTCAGTCAAGGAAACTAGATTGGGGTGCTGAACACGAAACAGCCTTTCAACAGTTGAAGGATAAACTCACCTCTTCACCGGTATTAGGGTTTGCAGACTTCACAAAGCCCTTCATCTTGGAAACAGATGCTAGTCTGCAGGGCCTGGGCGCAGTACTGTCGCAGGTCCAAGATGGGAGAACCAGAGTGGTGGCTTATGCAAATCGTGGACTACGACCGTCGGAACGGAATGCCACTAACAACAGTTCAATGCGCCTTGAACTTCTTGCACTTAAATGGGCAGTTGTAGACAAATTGAAAGATTACCTCTATGGCCAAGTGTTTACGGTGTACACAGACAACAACCCGTTAAGCTACTTGACAACGACAGCTAAACTGGGCGCAGTAGAGCAACGCTGGGCTTCGCAACTGGCAAGCTACACATTTGACATCAAATACAAACCTGGTCGCCTTAACCGGAATGCAGATAGTCTGTCGAGGAGACCTGGGATGCTGGATGAACCAGAGGAGGTCGAGGATATCCTTTCTATTACGGCTGGAACATTGTTGCCGGAAGATCTCCATAGAACGGTTGCTGGAGAGTCCCAATTACCTTCAAGCGTGGTGGCCTCGGTGAATAATGTGTTGGCCGTGCCATTCCTGAGTGGCGCTGAACTGGCTCAGCATCAACGGGCTGACAAGTCTATTAACAAGCTACTTACCTGTTTGTCCGACAACAAACGACCATCGAAGGATGAGAAGTCCCAGGAAACCCAGGAATTTGGATTGCTTCTACGGCAGTGGAATAAATTCAGTGTGGGTGGTGACGGGGTTTTGTGTCGGAAAATAGTAGATTCTACAGTTGGAGAAACTCACCAGGTGGTGCTTCCGCTAACTCTGCGTAGTCAGGCAATGCAAGGATTTCATGAACAAGCAGGTCATCAAGGCATAGAACGGACACTGGCATTGGCGCGAAAACGTGTATACTGGCCAGGAATGAGACGCGACATTGAGCAACATTGTCAACAATGTGAACGGTGTATAATAGCCAGGTTGCCACAACCAGGTATAAAAGTGACCATGAGCTCCTTACAAGCTAGTAGGCCACTGGAGGTCCTGGCAATTGACTTTACACTGTTGGAGAAAAGCTCAGATGGACGTGAAAACTTTCTCGTACTTACAGACATATTTACCAAATTTACTCAGGCAGTGCCCACGCCTGACCAGACAGCCACCACTGTTGCAAAGGTTCTAGTCAAAGAGTGGTTTACCCGATTTGGAGTTCCCATGAGGCTGCACTCGGATCAAGGCCGCAATTTTGAGAGTGAGCTCATCCAAGAACTATGCAAGTTTTACGGGATTGTTAAGAGCCGCACTACGCCCTATCACCCGCAGGGGAATGGACAATGCGAGCGTTTTAATAGAATACTCCATAACTTGCTCTGCACCCTTCCCCCAGCAAAGAAGCGCAGGTGGACTGAACATCTCGCTGAACTTGTCTATGTGTATAACGCCACCCCCCACTCTGGAACGGGATTCTCCCCCTACTACCTTCTGTTTGATAGGGACCCGAGGCTGCCAGTGGATTTCCTCTTAGGGGCTGCTGACGCAACTATCAGTGTTGGCAGTGGAATTGGAGGATGGCTCGAAGAACACCAAACAAGGCTTAGAGATGCTTGGCAAAAAGCAGGGGAGCATCTCCACGACCTGGCTGCACGCCAGCGAGTCTGCAATTCTGAAAGGTGTAATACAGACAAACTCCAGATTGGACAGCGTGTGAGGTACCGCAACCACCAAGTCCGGGGTCGATGTAAACTAGCAGACAAATGGAGACCAGAGATCTACAAGGTTGTAGACATGGATGATCCGGTTATCATGATCGAACCAGCAGATGGGTCCGGTAAATCGCGTCAAGTTCATCGAACAGAACTTCGGGTGTGTCCTCCCCACAGTAGTAGAAGAGCCTGTTGTACCAGAAACCGATCCACAGGATCCACAAGTCACCAGGCATGAGACCACAGACACAGATTCGGACTCCGACATGGAAATTGCCTATCAAATGGCACCGGCTCACTATGTACGTAGGCCTGAAAGCGGTGCTACGCCGGCAGGTGCTCAGGGACATACACCTACTCTCAGGAGGACTACCAGACAGAATGCATGGAGGCACCCTAATCCGTTTAGAGAGCCCCGTTCTGATTATCAGAGTAACTCTGTTGAAGTTGATTGTTCTGAAGCATCGCCAGTATCTAAGGACACTAACAAATCTGTCGCTTCAGACAGCCGACCATATCAAGATGCGATAATGGAGTTGACTGTTCGGCTCATGCGAGAAGCCGGGAAGTTGTTAGATAGTTCAACTCCGAGCCACGAGTAATTAGTGCTATGCTAGTATACTGACAAATGTTTGTGTTGTAACGGTCGAAAGGGACTTTCGAATTAAGCAGGGGAGTGTGTGGGCAATGTCTATTTGACGCTTAGAGTTATTCCCCCCTGAAAGTTACATTCTGTAAGACAAACGTTATTATGTCCCTTATACCGTCTGCTTCATATGATTGCTAATTCACGTACCCTCCGCCAGGCGGCACGATCTTTCTTTTTCCTGTAAAATGGCGGGCTGTGATAAACCAGAGCGTGTTTGTCGGAGAAACATTCCACTATTTTGTAAACATATATGAACACTAAGTTGGTGCAAGTACTGTAATCATAGACTGTGAGTACGATGTTTATTTTCATATAACTGATACCTATATATTCACGCTAAAGTGATACCAATTTCGCTAGTTTCGGTTTGTTGACCTTTGATCAGCAATGACGTCATTTCATGATATGTAATTCTATTTGTCTCGCTATGTAATTCTATTTTTCTCGCTATGTAATAATATCGCCTAATATTCGTATACAACCGCTGTTATGAACTTTAGATTTAGGGTAAATTCCGGTACCAAATTATTGTGATGAGTCCGACTAAAACTCAAATTAGACCGGTTTGGTCCAACTAATGTTTATGCTCTGCATAGGATGATACCTAGTATTACTTGGATTGTAGATTACAGTGTGTTATGCTGCCATGTGCCATGAACTGAGGGAAGTCTCTGTGATTTATGTCCTGTCTTCCACCTGCATAGATGGTATATCAGGGTGAGTTATTTCTGTAATGAACTACATGATACTATGTGTGTATTGGTACTTTAGGTAAGGGTTGAATATGTTATAAACATGCATCCTGTAACTTTGGTAATTAATTACCAGTGCCATTTAACCACAGTATGTTTCTTTAGGTATGCCATTTGTAAATGAAGCAGACATGTTTACTGATATGAGACTGTTGCTCAGAGTTATGTATGACTTTAACACACCCTGCATACCAAACGGCTGCTCCAACTTCCGCCGGAGGGTCAACTTCCGCCGGAGGGAAATTACAAATTAGAGAAGCTAAATAAGTTCAGATTTTTCATTTTTTGGGTAGTTTTCACGTATTTACTACTCGACAATTGAATGAGAAAATGTTCTCAATGGGACGCGTCAGCAATTCGTGTGAAATTTTCAACTCGTCCTTGTATTATTTTTTAATTACAATTCATTTTATCTGACATTAAGAGCTAGATTGCAACATAACAGTGATTAGATGCTTAAAAAATCATCTATCTTTGTATCCTTAGCCAAATAAGTTATAGATATATGAAGAATAGTTCCTTAACAGCAGGCTGATAGCTGTAGTTTCAAATAGTTCAATGTACTTCGGTCAATGTTAGATTTTCTAGCCCATGCATGTTCGTATATGATACAAATACCGCCGGAGGAACATGTCTCGAAGATACGATTACCGCCGGAGGATCTAATCTCTAATTGCGTTTGTCTATGTACACGATCAGGCCACTTTACTATATGTTAACCATGCAGACATAGCCATGATCATCACTAATTTTATCCTCGACATTCACGCCCATCGTGCCAAGGCGTTCTCGTCAGCATTGTAATTTTCCGGTCTCTTTGGCGAATCATTCTCCCCTGTGTAACCCCCTAAATTGTCGGTGAGACAACCAAATTTCTGACAGTATGAGATATACAATCTGACGCCGTGAGAATGTTGCGAATGTGTATCCGTCAGATACAGACTAGGTATCGGATAACCCTCAAACACTGTTGAGAGCATCTATTTAGAGCACCATTAAGCGTTTCTGAACAAGAAGTACCGTAATAGATAACCATTTCTGAGTTTATTGAGTTGTTTAAACTACACGGTTTATGAAAAAATTAGGTAATAAAGATAGGATTTGGTTAGATTATATTGGGTCTGATTTTAGTTAGACTGGGGATCGGCTAGGCCCCGGAAGCTCTGGGGTTCTAGGCAGCGGGAGACGCATTCTGGCCAATTCCCAATGGATAAAATCGCAAATCATCTCTCAATTATCGCTCGTATTTTGATATTTTTTGTGTTTTTTTGTGAGGGTTCCTGGAATTGTTTTTGAAAATCTAAACGTGAAATGGCGCGTTCTGGCATTTTGATAGCTATTTCCCACTTTCGAGAACTGTATTTTTAGACTGATGTACAACGAAAAGTAGAATGGATTTTGAAATGGAATTAATCACTTTTTATGGTCTCTACTGAGGAATTTTTGCATTTTGACGGAATATTTGGACTTTTGTAGAGTGAACTAACGGAACCAACTTTCTTCTCTCTGGTAGGTCGGGGATATTCTTAAATCTAGATTTAAAATTGTGCTTTCTAGAGTGTACAGCCTATTTTCGACTTTTCGACCGCAGCCTGTCCCCCCCCCTAAATATTTTCGCTATCTCTAAGGCTAGAGGGCTGAAACTTACCACACTATATCTTTGGGTCAAGCTCTAGAAGAAAATGCAAAAAAAAATCCAAGATGGCCGCCATGATGACGCCACAGACGTCATTTTCTAAAAGAGCATTTTGAACGATTTTGGGTAAAAATCTTCGAATTTGTTCGCAAAAACTGCATGATAAATTAGTAAATAATAATCTGGTATGAAATAAAATAAGTTTTGCCCACTTTTCTATACAGAAAAGTAAAAATATGACGAAAACATCACTTTTTCTGGTACCCCACATGGCCACCATTTTGAAATTACCCATGACCCTCTGCTCGTGAGGTTATGCAAATAGGCTCAAAATGATAATAATGATAATCTATAACGTGACGAAGTTTCTGCTCTTCATTTTTTGGCATTCCGGAGATATCGCAGAAAGTTTGTTAGGGGGGGGGGGCATTTTGACACTCCCTCCCCCAGGACTGGTAGGGTTAATGGGGGAAGGGAGGGAGCGGGAAAAATCAGGGGATGTTTTTTTGTGATGCTAAGACATATGGTTTCAGTAAAATGCATAGAATCGCGTTGAATCAATATGCGAATTTTTGTGTAATTTTTGAAGAACTGTGGCGAAAACATCACTTTTCTGGTACCCCCAATGTCCGACATTTTGAATTTACCCATGATCCTCTGCTCGGGGGGGTCATACAAATAGGTTCAAAATGACCCCAATATGATAATCGGAAAAGTCACGGAGTTTCAGCTCTCAATCGTTCCACAGATACGAGCAAAAATCAACAAGGGGGGAGGGGCGTAAAGTGCCCCCCCCAGGCCTGGTAGGGTTAAGGTACAGGGGCGTCGGAAGCAAATTCAAAGTGGTACAGCCACTATCCTATCACTTTAGGCGAGAGTCCAGGGGCCGCCAGAAGCTTAATCACAAGATCCGGTACGGACCGGGAAAGGTAGAATGCACCCAGAAACAACTTAGCGTGTATGACAAGTTGAACAAACGAACAACGAATTTGTATGAAGAAAACTAATTTTTTGTTTCGTTGATAAAATAACGTGAACATCAAACGGCATCATGCATATGAACGCACGCACATGTTATTAATTCACGGTCGGTGCTCAGAGCCGCTATCAAATTCACTGGCGCTCTGGACCGATCAAAGTCTTCTTCAACTTGGAAGCTATCAAAACTGCGTAGTTCGTTTGCTTTTCATTTTGTGTTTATTTATTTCTTTTTTCGTTTTTTGTTTTTTCTTTCTTTCATATTTTTGTTTATTGCGCAAAAGTGGTACAGCCATGGCTTCCTACGCCCTTTAGGTGAAAGGTTGTTCAATCCGGAACTAAGTCCCGACAGTTATGTTTTTTATTGCATGGCCTGTCCATTTGTTAAAACTTTAAGATATCCAACACTTTCGGTTCAGCCTTCATGATTTATTTTTGAGACCCTCATAATTACAAGCGTCTAGTGCGTCATTCATAATCCAGCCGTCGTCCATTAGAGAATATCCGCGTCCATAATCCAAAGACCTATTCCATTTCCATATAACAGTATTAGCACCAAATTCAAAAAGACAAAAGTATACATAAACATAGGCTTGTTTCCTGCAAGAGAGAAGCGGTCAACAATTTTCAATGATGCCGGCAAGACATCATGATGTTCCAAAATATCAAATCCGTATCGCTGATCAGTATTCTTAATCCATAATATTCGTTATAGAGTCGTCATCTAAAAATGATGTACCTCAGTCACGCTTTGATTGTGACTGTTCATATGAGTACCATGAGGATCTTCAAGTACATGGGCTCATACGGCCCCTAGCCCCGGGTTAAGCGGAATTAGACACATGTTACGAAACGTAGCGCCATAGATCTTGCACGCTACGTTCGTATTTTGCTATCAGCATGCGATATGTATCGCCAAATTTGAGAAACTTTGAGTGGAGGCGCTTGGTGGAATAGCCCTGTTTTATAAGTTTCTGCAACAATGTTTTGTGACGTTGATTAAAATCATCACATTTAACACAGGATCTAGCAAATGCTACTAAGCGAGATATGTATACGCCATATGCAGGTCCCACTGGAATATTACTATCCAGAAAGGGATAGTTTACGATGTCGAAATTGTAATCATCTCTTTTGTCATAAAGTCGACGAGAGAGAATGCCCGCTTCATTTTTATAGAGGTAGAGATCTAAATAAGATGTGCCTGTAGGGCTATCTGTAGTTTCCTTCAAATCCAGTGAAGGTGGATATATATCCTTCACTGCGTCATTTATATAGCGATTATCCACAGCGAGAAGATCGTCTATATAGCGTTTGGTGAATGAGAAGGAACGGGCTTTGAATGGATCGGTTTTTGAAAGCGCCTGCATATAGTCATATTCATAAGAGAACAGATACAGGTCAGCCAACAGGGGTGCACAATTAGTACCCATTGGAATACCTATATGCTGCTGATATATTGTGTTGCCAAATTTCACATAGATATTTTTAATGAGAAATTCAAGCAACTCTATAAACAAAGAAACATCCCATGAATGATATCTCTTGTATGTAGTCGAGCTAAAGAATGCTTTATGGCTTCCGACATTAATATATCTACGATCAGTTTTCTTGAACACAGATACTATTAATGAACTTATACGGTCAATAAGGTCCTGATGAGGGATTGTAGTATAGAGAGTCGAGAAATCCCATGTGGATACATGTCTGTACGGTATGTGACCTTTGGCATCAAGTTCTTCCGTAAGACATTTTGAGTTTTTCAATATCCACATACATTCAACGCCAGAGTTCTTGAAAATAGTGGCGCAATACCTTTCCCAAAATGCTTTTACCTCCTGAAGGGCCCTCGTCAATAGGGTTGAGAGAAGCTTGGTGGTGCAGCTTCTAGAACCAGCTATGAATCTAGCTTTGTATGGTGATTTATGCATTTTGGGAGTCCAGTATATTTTTGGTATGTCGCTATGATTGGTTGGAAGACAAATACCTCTTTCCTTGAAAAACTTTTTGTGATTGTTAAATAAATCTTCCAGAGTAAATGCAGTTTGGGAGTAAGTAGACGTATTTGATGATGATATGTCTACACTCAGTTCTTTAACCAGCACCTGGTAATAGTAATATTTACATATGAATATTATATTATTCGGAGCTTTGTCTGCTGGGACTATGACGAATTTACTCTGGAGATTTGCTAGAACTTCTTGCGAATTGCGGTTTCTCAGTACTTGTTTTGCTAGGGGAAGAGAACTTCTGTCAATATGGCGGTTTGTTTCAACGACCTTGCTCTTGGTGAGGTCCAGCCAATCAGCGAGTACTGTAGGTTCAACTTTTTCTCGCTTAGACCAATCAATAACGTACTGTTCTAATGCAGACAGGACTATCTTCTGATCCGCCTTCAGATTTATTCTTCTTGGCTCTCTATATTTAGGTCCTTTCATCAGGAGTAATTTCAGATCCTTATCACTCACCACATCAAGGTCACCAGTCACAATATGTTTGCATGGTGTATAGGTAAAGTTCGACGATTCACAATCACAACTATAGCCTCCTGACGTGTATAAGTTCCAGTCAAACTCCTTGACAGCATTGGAGTAATTGAATATTTTGGTGGCTATAGATTTAGTATAATTATATGAAATGCAAGGAGGTTTTGTGAACTTGAAATAGTTTGGTACAGCGTTGCGTACCTCTGGATCAGTCAGGATTCGAGGTAAATTAATGATGTCCAGTCCTTTATCCAAGTAGTTGAGTTTCAAGAAAAGCCGATCTTGAGATGTTCCGATTATGTTCACTGGACGATATAACCGAAAATACGCTATATCTTGACATACTTTACTGATTTTTGATGGTATTATATTTTCTGAAGACGCAGATTGTTGTATATCTCTGGCTATTTGATTTAAAGCTCTCAGAGGTAACGCATACAGAACTGTACGTAAGCTATGTATACTATTGGGTGCGTTAGTTAAACCCACTAAGTAATTTAAAGTGATATGATCGTGAATCATCGAACTATTAAACTTTCGCCAGCCATGGCTGCGTTGTCTCCGTTGATGGGGTTTAAATAGTTGGGTAATGTTGGATATATTTGAACGGCGGTTTGTAGCATTGCCGAACCCACTGACATTATCATTTAAACCAAACGGAAACACCGACCCAAGTTCTAGCATCCAGAATAATTCCCGCTCTCGGATTTTTCTCTCAAATCAAAAGGGGGAGTCATTGATAGATGGATAGACGACGGCTATGATCTGAATACTAAAGTTATCCCAGCCATGGTCAGGTCCAGAAAAATGCTTACCTATGAGCAATTGTTTTTTCCTAACGGATTTTCTGTGACCGTTCACCCTAAGATGGAGTCTTTGGGTGGTCTTGCCAACATACTGTTGACCACACTTCTTACAGGAAACTAAGTAAATACAATTTGTAGTAGAGCAACTAAGATCAACATACGAGTTAACAGAATATGAGTTACCAGTTAACGCGGAACTAAATGAAGCTGAAGTATTAAAGAGTGGACACGTGAGACATCCACGGTGTCCACACTTAGAAATTTTGAAAGTATTACATGTAGAATTCGGTGCTAAACAATCATCAAGCGCAATATTGCAAGGTTTGATGTCGTGGCCTTGCTTTGCTGTCAGAAATATATCTGTCATTTGGGTTGAAAAAGGTCTTAGTGCATTTCGAACTATTAGAGACTCGGCCGAGAAACCTGCACTAAGGTTCCTCGGGTCTGTCTTCATATTTTTTCTTTTAGTTGTGCTCATTATGTTTGTTGGGTGTACAGGGGCCCGGCCTCGGGGACAACTTGTCCACCAGCAGAATCCAGGCATACACAGGTTAAAATTACAAGCGTCTAGTCCGTCATTCATAATCCAGCCGTCGTCCATTACAGAATATCCGCGTCCATAATCCAAAGACCTATTCCATATTCCATATAACAATATTAGCACCAAATTCAAAAAGACAATCATAGTATACATAAACATAGGCTTGTTTCCTGCAAGAGAGAAGCGGTCAATAGTTTTCAATGATGCCGGCAAGATATCATGATGTTCCAAAAATATCAAATCCGTATCGCTGATCAGTATTCTTAATCCATAATATTCGTTATAGAGTCGTCATCTAAAAAAAGATGTATCTCAGTCACGCTTTGATTGTGACTGTTCATATGAGTACCATGAGGATCTTCAAGTACATGGGTTCATACGGCCCCTAACCCCGGGTTAAGCGGAATTAGACACAAGTTACGAAACGTAGCGCCATAGATCTTGCACGCTACGTTCGTATTTTGCTATCAGCATGCGATCTGTATCGCCCAATTTGAGAAACTTTGAGTGGAGGCGCTTGGTGGAATAGCCCTGTTTTTATAAGTTTCTGCAACAATGTTTTGTGACGTTGATTAAAATCGTCACATTTAACACAGGATCTAGCAAATGCTACTAGGCGAGAAACGTATACGCCATATGCAGGTCCCACTGGAATATTACCTCAGGGGTGGTTTACGATGTCGAAATTGTAATCATCTCTTTTGTCATAAAGTCGACGAAAGGAGAGAATGCCCGCTTCATTTTTATAGGGTAGAGATCTAAATAAGATGTGCCTGTAGGGCTATCTGTAGTTTCCTTCAAAAAAATCAGTGAGAGGTGGATATACTATCTTCACTGCGTCATTTATATAGCGATTATCCACAGCGAGAAGATCGTCTATATAGCGTTTGGTGAATGAGAAGGGCGGGCTTTATGGGCTGGATCGGTTTTTGACGCCTTGCATACTGGTCATATTCGCAAGAGAACAGATACAGGTCAGCCTTAGGGGTGCACAATTGGTACCCATTGGAATACCTATATACTGCTGATATATTGTTGCCAAATTTCACATAGATATTTTTAATGAGAAATTCAAGCAACTCTATAAACTTAAAGAAACATCCCATGAATGATATCTCTTGTATGTAGTAGAGCTAAAGAATGCTTTATGGTTTCGGACATTAATATATCTACGATCAGTTTTCTTGAACACAGATACTATTAATGAACTTAGACGGTCAATAAGGTCCTGATGAGGGGTTGTAGTATAGAGAGTCGAGAAACCCATGTGGATACATGTCTGTACGGTGTGTGACCTTTAGCATCAAGTTCTTCCGTAAGACATTTTGAGTTTTTCAATATCCACATACATTCAACGCCAGAGTTCTTAGAAATAATGGCGCAATACCTTTCCCAAAATGCTTTTACCTCCTGAAGGGCCCTCGTCAATAGGGTTGAAAGAAGCTTGGTGGTGCAGCTTCTAGAACCAGCTATGAATCTAGCTTTGTATGGTAATTTATGCATTTTGGGAGTCCAGTCTACTTTTGGTATGTCGTTATGATTGGTTGGAAGACAAGTACCTCTTTCCCTGAAAAAGTTTTTGTGATTGTTAAATAAATCTTCAGAGTAAATGCAGTTTGGGAGTAAATGGGTATTTGATGAAGATATGTCTACACTCAATTCTTTTAACCAGCACCTGGTAATAGTAATATTTACATATGAATATATTATATTATTCGGAGCTTTGTCTGCTGGGACTATGACGAATTTACTCTGGAATTTGCACAAGAACTTCTTGCGAATTGCGGTTCTCAGTGCTTGTTTTTAGGGGAAGAAGACACCTGTCAATATGGCGGATTGTTTCAACGACCTTGCTCTTGGTGAGGTCCAGCCAATCAGCGAGTACTGTAGGTTCAACTTTTCCTCGCTTAGACCAATCAATAACGTACTGTTCTAATGCAGACAGGACTATCTTCTGGTCGGCCTTCAGATTTATTCTTCTTGGCTCTCTATATTTAGGTCCTTTCATCAGGAGTAATTTCAGATACTTATCACTCACCACATCAAGGTCACCAGTCACAATATGTTTGCATGGTGTATAGATAAAGTTCGACAATTATACAGACGGACAACCTAGAAAATTGTCGAATTTACAAATGCAAAACGCTGCGCCCTGCTGCATTCTGATAATAGTAGGCTTTTTACCGCATCACATTTGCCATTCTCTCTGAAAAACTATCAAAACTTATTTATTTTTCCGGCTCAACTTATTTGGGGGCTACAACCCCCGTAGCCCCTTCCCCCGCTCCGCCGTGCCTGTTAGATACTCCGGCGGTAACTGTATCATAATATTATTGACTCCGGCGGTAATCAGATCTCACTCCGCCGTATGTTGTATCACCACTTCCACACAGGTCATATTCAGGAGTCTCAAAATCATCGAAATTCTTCTTTTCACATATAAATATTATCTTGCCATTAAAAGGCAACCTCGTTCTACACAACGATCGTAGGTATATTCTTGAGTAATTAGATAAAATACATATTTGATGTAGTTTTTCTAAGAAAGGTTTCTAGATTCGGCTTCTAATGGATGTAATTGTCTATTTAGAATTATCTCGTTCTCAAAAACACGTCAGCTAGTTAAATAAACGTATCATCTAACGACTGAGACAATGTGATATTGTTGATAGGGTATGGTTCTGACATATCAACGTAAAAATCAACAAGTTGTCCTACCATTTTCCGCGCCCTTCCCTCCGGCGGAAGTTGACCCTCCGGCGGAAGTTGGAGCAGCCGTTTGGTATGCAGGGTGTGTTTAAGGGAAATTCAGTTTATATAACTTTAACCCTATTAATGTCTAGTCAGTCAGGTATAATTGTCCAGTCAGTCAATAGGAGCTTAGTCGACCTTGTATATTAATATTTGTTATAATCTTGGTTCTTACAGGTCCGGTTGTCACCCTTTTCGGTTACCGGTCAACATTGACTCATGTAACAACAGAATACCTTTCCGTCCAAATACCATGTGAATAAATGACTGAACTTTAATCCGGAGTTGTTGGTTCCTTTCCGAAACCCGGGTAACAATAGGATACATTGAGATGAGGAAATCCATTCAATATGCCAGTGGCTTCATAGTGACGTCATCGAACGATCCCTGAGAGTATCCGCTGGTGAACGTTGGCTAAATATTGAATGACGGACTACACACTTGTACATGTATTTGGCTTTCAGGGTTCTCCCATAACACCTTACGTGCTGGACTGGATGTATTTGGCTCGAGATATAACTGCACGGAAAATATATTTCATGGAGTATGCGAGTACATCATTCATCCAGATTCAGGCATCATCAATCTGATGAATTTAAAGTCATAATGGATATACCTTTTACAGATGTACCCCTTCTATTCTGCTCGCCAGACTCAGGCTATTTTATAGTTTGATGACATCACTTGCGGTATGCCGCTTTCATGTTTTTTCGTGGAATATAAAAACAGATGTGGGGCAATGCACCTACGAAAGCCGAGAGGGGACTTCTGACTTCTGACTTCCGACTTCTGACTTCTGACTTCCGACTTCTGACTTCTGACTTCCGACTTCCGACTTCTGACTTCCGACTTCCGACTTCTGACTTCCGACTTCAGACTTAGGATTTTTTTTCTTTTATAATGCATTACATATTAAATTATGAAGCATGGAATAACACAGTATCATTATTATGGCATATTCTACTTAAAAACCTGCTTGCATGTACTTATAATAATCAGATAATCATTGAAGTTTATCTTGAGCTATGTTCTGATTATTAAAATGCGATTTCTAATGTAAATAGAAATGCCCTATGTCAAAAGTTTTAGACGCCTCATTTACATAATATAATTGCACAATTTGATACCTTACGAATAATCACATTTAATGCGCCCTTTCCACATTAATCGTTGGACAATGCTGTCTTGTCCCAGTGGCGGCGAAAGGTGCACAGCACGTGGACCACCGCGTGATCTCCGGTTCGTTCTCATGATCCATCCATTATGTTTATAACATGGAGCGGGGTTTTCATGTATTGATAACTGATGTAAATATGATAATATGAATGGATCAAATATCCCACTAAAGGACTAATAATCTTACATTTATGATAATTTTGACAACTTCAGGTCGAAAATATACCAGTCATTATCCATTAAAATATATTCTGGGTTAACCCTATCTGGCCTGTGCTTTTTGGGATCTGTCCAGGGGGCGAGGGGTGGGGGGGAGGGGGGGTCGCCCCCCGCCCCCACACTCCGTAAATATTTTAAAAAATGTGGTAAGGTAATGTACCTAATGCCACAGATAAATACGACTCAATTACATAAAATAATTGCACAATTCTATTCAACAGATAACAAATACTTCCAAAGCATTATCGAATAATATAGTATGATAATTTACGCATCAATGCGACAAGGAGATGTCATTATATTTATCGATTATTCAAATATTATTTACGATTTTCTGCTTTCCTAGGACACACAAAATAACTAAACCTAATTTTGTCAAGCCCAAGCCAAATCATATCATAAGATCGTACCATTACTTCCAAATATAATTAACAAATAATATAAATATTGTTTGTATCAAGGCATTTTAGTTCTCTCCCCTCCCTTCTCCAAAACTCTTCATAATTTTGATTACTTAAAGGGAAACTCAAATGGAAAATTAAAACTTCTGTGGGGGAGATATTTTGTTGCCATATATTTCTGAAATTGCCCCCATTGTTCTCAATTTTTATTTTATTTTTTCATTTTTTTGCTTGTAAATATTTCCCCTGGTTGATGAGAAACTTTCTAGAACTGGTAAAAATTTGATATGCAAATGAGGTATTGGTGAGTTAATTAGATAGACAAATAAGGATATTTAGGATTCTGATATCTTTGCAGTCCATGAACTTGTGTATAAAGGAGGTGTGTTAGTTGAAATGAATTTTTAATAAATATGAAACGCATAGACCTTTGTTACTCCATATTCTTTAATAAGATATCATAACCCGTGCAATTTCCAAAATAAAGCCCTTTGTAACCTGTTGATATGAGAACCGTATTTCTATAAATGCTTAGAACTTTTTAGAACTAGTTTTCATGATGCTATAAATAAGCAATATTACAAATAAAGAGATTAGACTTATAATAGATTTGTGACAATTCCAGTATAATCTAGCTCATTATCTTGAGTATTTCGTGACATCACCAAATATCATTTGCAATAAATTCCATCAATAGCAGATTTAAACTTGGCCTAAAACTGGACCTAGAACATTGGGGTTCCCTTTTAAATTGCCGATACTAGTAATCAGAAAGATCAAAGCACAAAGTCACAGACGGAAATATAGGTATTATTATCATGTATGTAAAGGTGAAGTTACAAGGGGTGAATGGATGTACAAAATTCTGAAGTCGGAAGTCAGAAGTCAGAAGTCAGAAGTCGGAAGTCAGAAGTCAGAAGTCGGAAGTCGGAAGTCAGAAGTCGGAAGTCAAAATCAAAATAATCAAGTTTTGGAGAAGGGAGGAGAGAGAACTAAAATGCCTTGATACAAACAATATTTATCTTATTTGTTAATTATATTTGGGAGTAATGATACGATCTCATGATATGATTTGGCTTGGGCTTGACAAAATTAGGTGTAGTTTTTTTGTGTCAGAAAATCGTAAATAATAGTTGAATAATCGATAAATATAATGGCATCGCCTTGTCGCATTGATGCGTAAATCATCATACTATATTATTCGACCATGCTTTGGAAGTAATTGTGATCAGTTGAATAGAATTTAAAATATTTACGGGGGGGGGGGGGGGGGGGGGCGAAATGCCCCCTTGGACAGATCCCAAAAAGCCCAGGCCAGATAGGGTTAACCCAGAATATATTTTAAGTGTTAATGATGTATATTTTCGACCTGAATTTGTCCAAATTATCATAAATGTAAGCTTATTAGTCCTGTATTGGGTATTTGATGCATGGATATTATCATATTTACATCAGTTATCAATACATGAAAAATCCGCTCGGTTTTATAAACAAAAGAGAGAAATCATGAGAACGAACCGGAGATCATGCGGTGGTCCACGTGCTGTGCACCTGTCGCCGCCACTGAGACAATACAGCATTATCCGACGATTAATGTGGAAAGGGCGCATTAAATGTGATTATTCGTAATGTATCAATTTGCATTAGAAGTTATCGCATTTTAATAATCAGAACATAACTCAAGATAAAATTCAATGGTTATCTGATTATTATAAGTACATGCAAGCAGGTTTTTAAGCACAATATTCCATAATAATGGTGTTGTGTTATTCCATGCTTCATAATTTAAGATGTAATGCATTATAAATGAAAAAAATCCTAAGTCTGAAGACGTAAACTATCTCTCGACAACACACGCTCGTATATGGTAAATGCTTGAGCCTATCACCATTATTTTTCGGGACATCATTATTCGTATAATATATATAATATAATTATTATATATATGACCCTTGTCACGCTCCAGTAGGAATCACTCGACACGCTTCGGTGGGAACAGGTTAATTTGACAATTTGGATGAGCATCGTGTATTGACCAGGGACGATGATTTAGCCTGTCGCGCTAAGCTGTAATGATGTCTTAGCTTAGCGTCATAATAACGTCTGTCTCACGGAATCGTTATGACGGATTATTAATTCATTATAACGGATTACGTATTCGTAAAAACGGATTATAAAATCATTATTACGGATTATGTGTAATCCGTAGTAACGGATTAGTAATCCGTAATAACGGGTTAGTAATTCGTTAAAACGTATTAGTAATTCGTTATAACGGATTAGTAATTCGTAATAATTGATTATTAATCCGTTATAACGAAACAGTAATCCGTAGTAATAACGAATCCGTTATAACGAATTACTAATCCGTTACAACGGATTACTAATTAATTGACGTATCCGTTATAAGGGATTAGTTTTCCGTCATAACGGATTAGTAATCCGCTATAAGGGATTAGTAAATCGTTATAAGGGATTACTGGATCTCAATTTGTATTTACTGTTGCACTACCGGGGCGTGATAGAAACATCACTGAGAAATTCTGTGCCATAACTGATATTCGCTGGACGGGAATATAAAAAGGGGAGTGGGTAATGGTCCGCCGATGTACAACCGATTTTAAACTGAATGATAGATTTGGAAACCTCGAAAAATACTGGTTCTATAAATATATAGTATGGTGAACCTTTTCTTGTGATTCACGCGAAACGGTAACCGGGAAAGATGGTTGTGATTTTGTCGCGTAATAATAATATATTTATTACAATAATAATTAATGAATTTAAAGATGATACTCATGGGATGGAACCGGATAGATAGTTAGTAAAATTCTCCACATCCTATCACCTGTACTCCACCGAAGGTAACATCTGATTTTCTTATTGAACGACAAATCGCCTCAAGCTGCTCAAACAAGCTCTGCCTCAGCAGTTTCACAGTATAGCTTCCATACCGCAAGTGATGTCATCAAACTCGAAAATAACCGGAATCTCGTGAGTGGTAGACCAGGTTAGTATGAGGATGGGATCTGCATCATCATTTTATCGAGCCAATTCCTACGTTCCCACTTCGAACCTGCCTTGATTTATCAGTGTTCAAAATCCGAGGTGTACATTTTACCTACGAACGAGAGACGAACCAGTCAGAACGTACACGTCGATTTTGAGTAGAGTGACATCATCCTTTAGTAATCCGTTGTAAAGAATTGAATTAATAATCCGTTAATAACGGATTCGTAAATCGTTATGAGGGATTACTGGATCTCAATTTTTGTCGGGTTGACGAAGTCAATCCGTACTGTGCCAGCGGTCTGTCAAGTTTGACCCGTGCACTACAGTTACCTGACCTTTCCATGACCTCTGCACGCTGCCTCGGTGATTCGGTCATGTATAATGAAATCTACAATTGTCTCAACATCGATCATCATTATAAACGGTCGACATCTAATCTGTCTCCACGCCGATTTTCTTAACTGTAGAGATCATGACACTTCAAGTGGGAAATAGTGAAAGTATTGTCGCACCAATATCTTTAGGTCAACTTTAAATGGGATTATGTGTTCTTTTTGTGTGTATTTTTTTCTTCGGCGGTGATTCGTCGTACCTTATTCCCAAAGTCGTCCAGCTTGCTCTTCCAAGAGCCAGCGAGCAAACGGCTGGCAAGTTCTAAATGTCGGTGTGTGACCTGGAAACGGGACAGGCCTCTAAACTTCATCGAGATGACGCCATATTGCACTCAGGACAACATCAAACTAGTACTGAATTTTAGATACGTTATTCGGGATTCTGTATTGCATCTTTCATAGGTGTGACATAAACTTTTCGCGGAGAACTGGACTACAGTGTACGCCGGTTACTTAGCAACACGAGTTGTTGTAATTGTTGTTGCTGTTGTAATTTATCGGATAATTCTTACGATTCTCTCTTGTGAGATTTTCTGCTATGTTTTAGAATTTCTTGTATTGCTCATGACTGAGTGATTTACTTCGACAAGAATCAATAGATCCTTGTCTCCTACATTCCTAACTGTCATCTGATCATTTCTTAAGAAGGTGCTGTTCTCTCTGTCTGAATTGTGATTTTTGTTCTGCAATTCACATTTGTCTTGAGCTGTGAAATCTTGGAGTTGAATATCTTGGAGTTGAATATCTTGGGAGTTGCCAATCTTGGGAGTGGAATATCTTGGAGTGGAATATCTTTGAGTTGAATATCTATCTTGGAGTTGAATATTTATCTTTGAGTTGAATATCTTGGCGTTGAATTTTTATCTTTGAGTTGAATATCTTGAAGTTGAATATCTTTGAGTTGAATATCTGTCTTGGAGTTGAATATCTTGGAGTTGACTATTTATCTTTGAGTCGAATATCTTAGAGTTGAATACATTGGAGTTGAATAGCTCGGAGTTGAATATTTATCTTTGGGTTGAATATCTTGGAGTTGAATATCTATCTTGGAGTTGAATATTTATCTTGGAGTTGAATATCTTGGAGTTGAATATCTATCTTAGAGTTGAATATTTATCTTGGAGTTGAATATCTATCTTGGAGTTGAATATCTTGGAGTTGAATATTTATCTTTGAGTTGAATATCTTGGAGTTGAATATCTTGGAGTTGACAATTTTGAAATTGATTATTTTGCTTACTTGGTATCAGGTACTGGTATACTGTACATAACAGAGTTAAAATCTTGAAAATTGCCCTCTGATTTTTCTATTGATCAGTACAGAGAGAGAATTGGCAAACATTTCATAAATTGCCAAATTCAACAAGTAAAGTTGGCCAGACTCTTGCTGCCAGTGATCTATGCCTTTTTACATAATTGGATTACAAACGTTACAATGAATTACAGGTTTTATAGCAATGCAGAAGAGGTCAAATCCATGCAGGTGTTCATTCTTTGCAAGTTTATGGATTATGCAGTTATTCATATGCAAGTATTATTTACCCACTTCGATATGCCTAGCGACTGATATGGAAATTAATCATGGCCCTTCTCCACCCGAATCATGTCTACAGTCATATCATCGTACTTTTCCCGCAACTATTGTTCAGGGTAGTTTTCATCAGGGCGATTCAGTATTTTTTACAAGACTCGAGAGGAAAACAGTGCCTTTTCTTTCTTACATTTGCAGTCATTGATGGAAGTAACTGGCCACAACAAATCCTGGATAAAATACTGTCTTAGTTTATATCTATATCATGATCCAAGTAATCTTGATCCGGGATTTTGAATCTTGTTCTCGTTAATACAGCGATATTTGTGAAGGATTAAATGCCCTTTGCCTGGCTAAAATATACAGCTGCCCGAGACGACGAGACAACATGACGTCATGAGTTATCATGACCACTGAGCTCATTAGCGAGATTACTGGAGATAATTGGCCATATTATTCACAATAAAAGGCTTAAATACGCAGTTAAGTTTCTAAAAAAAAACACAAAAAAAACACAACAACATTAAATAGGTAGCAAACTTTCGAAACAAATTGTAGAGAAAAAAACTATAGTATTCAAAATCCATTAAATTCAGCATTGTAAAGTGTTGTATTGCTCCTGATACAGCACTATAATGTTAATTTTCTGAGAATATTACAAATGCAAGAATGTATATAATGTTGTCACCCCTCGGACATTCGTAATGTTAAATACAAGACTTGCGTTTTAAGAGTGTATCAATACCATCAATTTGAAAACGGAGGGACATTGGTATGCAATGCGCTTATGTAAATTTTGGTGAATAAATTTATTTTATTTCAAAACTTGTAGAAGTATATGCCTACCAGGGCTAGACTTAAGGGAGCGTGTCAAATTTTGAACCGTGGAACGCGGTCCATTTTTCACGCATGCCTGGTCCGATTGGGATGTGCTCCAACCAGATTTTTTTATCGGCCCGGTAGAAAGTTCACGCTGGCCCGGTTTTTTTGGACCGTTCCAAAACTTTCTTTCGATCGCAGTTCGAATAAAGTTGTTCGCCGACCAATAATGCTCACGTCCATAAAAGACCAATCACACTACAGGGAACGATCCACACCGACCGGTCGTTTGTGGAAGTGGAGCAGGTCCCGCGCTGAGAGAGTTGGACCATGTACACGGTCTGTTTTTCACGCGGAATTGCAAATAGAAGGATGCGAATTTTGACATGCTCCCTGAAGAGCAGGGTAACTTCATAGCTTCAATATGTTCTCAGCTTCAATATGGCCACTTTTCCATGAAATTTAGATCCATATCCACTAATACAGTGAGTGTATCAGGATTTCCTTGATCCGACCGGGAAGTGAATTTATATAGACTTATATCTGTATATATTAACCGTTAATTTGGCACAGAATAGCAGTAAACACACGAGAATGCAAACTCGCTGTCATTTTGAGATGGAGCGTAAGTATTATATGCAAATACTAATACTAATATCTTCTGTATACAGATATATAACAAAAAAATCAGAATACTTAATATCTATATTGATTGTTATACTTATCTATTGGAGTTTTCATGTGAAAAACGTAGTATCTATAATACTCGTAGAGTGCCCATTGTATTACGATGGAGTGCCCAATCAAACCAAACCAAACCAAGCGGTGACGATACGTCTTCACCACTATGGTATCAAACTGGTGCCAGAGTGGACACACTGTCACTGACTGTCGGTTCTGGTATCATAACGAGGAATAACCGATATGGTATCACACATATATGTGTACGCAGTTTGTTCGCAGACATGGGACTTTGATGTGCCCTGAGTAGGAAGAAGATTGCATCAAACACGTGAAACAGGCGGTATCAATTCCCTTCGCTGAAGGCGTGGTATTGATTGTAGAACATTCGCCATGCACTCGCGCAGTGGAAATATATACATGTGTAAGAGGAATCTGCTGACATTTCTGATGTTAAACATTCAGTCGTGGATTATTTCTTCGGTTTGCCATACCGCAATTAAACAGACTGTACCAACATCATGGGACATCACGATTGACAGAACGACACGTGATAGACTTTCGTCCAATGAAAATAGAAGGAACTTACAAGAGCTGTAAACCGAACGTTTGTTCGCATGATATTACGTCAGTTAAGCATGGTATACTAATTCCATGACATATTTCAGTGGGCATGCTGTGTATTCGTGTTGTCGTTATGTAGATTGCGTCTCGGATAAAATGTGGCAATAGAAAATAAATTTCTTCTGGGAAAGCGACAAAAATGAATTAGCTCAAAGGTTACGTCGATCCCAAAAGCTTGGGTTGAAGCTCCAAACGCATAGCCCCAAGATGTCCAAAAATGTCATGTTTATTTTTGTTAGAGTGAGCATAAGAGCGAAAATGAGATCATATAGAAAATTCGGTCTTACATTTTTATGGATCTGAATATAGACTTTGATAGGGTATCGAACGGTGATCTGCTGTTTGGTAGTAAACTTTATTCCATTCAAAAAAAAAAAATGTATTCTAGGGGTGAATTCAAAGGGTCTTCTCCTGAACAAGACTAAGCTTGGAGATGTTCTCAGATCATTAATCATCAATATATTCATCAATATCTTAATTAACGATATCCGACTGGAAACTGTTAGTAAAGTTTGTTTTTATCGGCTGTTAAGCTACTGTGTTACGCATATGATATTGTCATCATATTATATACACCTGCAAGGTTTACAAACTGATAAGGTCGACTGAGTAAGCAGCTTTTGTACTCACTGAGGACGGCGTAGTCAAGAAGTGGATGACAATGGTCGACGTTCGTGAATTTTAGTATATATTGCAGAATTTTTTTATGAAATATGAAAATATTATACGGTCTGAAGTAGAAAGATTGCACCCCTGATTAAGGTAAGTTTTCGATTGACCTGTCTACGTCTCATCAAAAGTTTTTGAAGGGAATAGGTACGTTTTCATAAGCGAAATTTCTTTGGTAGGTACATATGTGAAGCTAAATGTCAATTTTCTTAATTATGCACACAAAGTTGTGCTTCCTACAAAAGAAATATGCAAGTTTTATATTGCAAACGCTCCGAAGCAACAGCGTTGAAGGACATTTGGGTTTTCGTCTGTTTTTGGCTTTTCGTATTTCAATATTTCTAAAATATGTATGATACTTCAATCAAAAATGCATGATATTGCGATGTAATGCCATGCTGGATATGGTAACTTGAAAATATTAGAAAATATATTATTCAATCAAGGTGTTAAATTTTAAATATATTAAAAAGCCATTTCTGTAATGTATATGAAAAAACTAAACAGAAGAAGCCCAATTTTAAACGTCTGTCGACGCTGTTGTGTATCACTAATGATTCTGAGCGTTTACAATATAAAATACATTTTTGTACAATAATCAGCGTTTTGTGCAGAATTAAAGTAATAAATTTTGTTATCACAAACGTAAAAGTTTCGGCTCTGTAACTCCTTTCATATTCTTACCAACCCGAAAAAAAGAATACCTATTTTCATCATTAAATTTATGATACTTCAATTTTTATTGAATTAGAGATTTGAATTTTGGGTAATACAGACACATAGTGAAGAACACAATTTCATCAAACGGCCCGGAGTTGTTGCCATGATTCAGATAGCGTCGTTCTGCAATCGATCTATGTGTGATGGTTTACCGAGAGGGAGTGGTGTTTTTTCTAACAAATGTGGTATTTTATTTTCTTCAGTTATAGAGGGTTTTTCTCTCATATTCGAATGAAATTCTCGCCTGAATAGCTTGTTTTTCGTTCAGGACCGGACATGATTTTTCTTCAGTTCTGTAACTTTCCCGTCCGAAGCTTTGGATCCCTAATCCGCGCGTCCACACGGCCAGGAATTTGAAGACATTACATTACAGTGAGAATCCTTTTCCATGTACCCTAGTTGGGCCTTAGTCAATAAATTTTATTTAATCTTATATACTGTTATCACAACAAAGATGTAAATGTATTTGATGCTTGTTCATTTTAACGTAATTCTTACAGGACAAGAAAATGCGATTTGCGTACAGAATTTCTGCGGTGGTAAGTGATTGCTGCTGCTTTATATCTTTAATAATGATTGAATTATAATCTAATTAATTTAATTTTCATTGAGGATCGGACGAAAACATATAACATAGAAATATTTGCTTTTCCGAAGCCAGTGTTTTCAGCCACTGGAATACGAAACCATGTATAGATTCCTGACTACTTCTGCATTCCTGCTTTCTCCCAATGTCAGAGTTTGTAACCCAACCTGTAACCATCTCGGTCATCTATACGTGGTAAGACTGACCCTGGGATCGTGTGTATCCATGTTCAGCCTACTTTCGGCAACTGCAGGAGGGAATTTCCATAAATCAATACCGCGTGACTTCGTCAGCCAATCAACTAAAGTCTACCGACGTAACCCCAACGTAACTCGCCATTTTCGAGTCATGTGATGAACTACTTGTTCAAAATTTAAGATCCACCACACCTCTTGGATGATACGAAAGTTATACATATCTATATATTTTGTAAGCCCAGGCAATATCTGTTTCAGAAGTGATATGAAAACCTGTAATTTATCAGATTTCTCTGGTCTGATCTCCGCCGGATGAAGGCCCAACAGAATCCGGTAAAGTACTGGATATCGCTCCACGATAATGGAGACACACGATTCGCAAGCCATCTTATGGATGGCGAAGTGTACGCAAATGTTTGTAACCTTATATAAACTTCCGGTGTAACTGACAGTGGAGGCATCCAATCTGATGCCATGAGAATGCAGTTTGGAGACTTCTAAGTTAGCTGGGGCGAAAAGGCCAACAAAGGTCATGGCTGGTTATAGAGGATTCTGGGTCTATAAATCAGGGGATACACGACCAAAGTTTCTTGAAAATTTTACAATGATCGACGTAAACTGGCACGTGTGTCATGCGAACTACAGCAAAATGACATCTTCAATGTTTTCCCCACAAAAATACATGAAATAACAGAAATAATTGTTCGTGTGTACACGTCGTCGTAGAAAATAAGCAGGGACTTCTAGGAACGGACCTGAACAAAGGCTGTGCAAGACGATCTCTCCTCTGCATAACTTGAACTGTGTAAATATGTGTGTGATAGAGCTGTAGCGTTACTGCTAGACGGACTAGAACCTAGGAGGAGCATTTTGGAATACGAAATATGCGGATTACAACAACAAGCTCTGGAGAACTTACCAAATACCATGATTATTTTCTCATAATGCCTCAAATTTTCATTGTAACATGCCGTATGAAAAGTATAGAAGGTTGCGAAAGGCGGCGATATGATTCTATACTAGAAAATAAACGGATATGATCGAGTGCTGCCAGCATATACAGTTGGTTACTGAGAAACTGGACAACCGGAGAATATGTAGAAAATTGTGGTCAGTCGTTCCCCCGGATACATGTAGAAAGGACGCATGCACAGGGAACCTCCAACTTTGATATACCGTGTACACATTTGCAACATCCCCAAGCGCAGGATAATGCACGTGTGTCCGTTTTTTTCTCTAATTGTCCAGTAGTAGAGAAAGAGCAGTTCAACATGGATTGCACTCTGGGACCTCTGGGTCATCGCCGCATTAGTGCGGCACTTTCCATCACGTGACCGGTGAACCGGTCGTATTCCTCCGCAGTAATACGCCACTTCTGCAGGGGTGATAAGCTCACAGGTCTACCTCCACAGACAAAAAGTAATCCCATGCCGAGGTTAATATCCGAGGTTAATATGCATGGTTATCGCTACCCCTGTATCTGTCTTAATATCCTGTAACTTTCGGGGGACAATTGACCTTTTACATTAGTGGTCAATACTACCTTTAATACGTCCCAGTCACTTCAATGTTAATTGACCTATGCATATCAATACATGTCAGAGGTGTGTGCCCTATTCAGCGAGAGAGGATAATGACCACGACGCTTTCGGGATTCGAACATGCAGTTTCGTCACCGGAGGCTGGAACGTTAATCATCTCGATCAGGTCACTCACATAATATTGTAGCGGAATTGACGTGTTAACCAATGATATTGCTGCTCTTCAAACTGTCCTAATAGTTATGAAGGGAGGCACCGCTACTGTCGGGATTCGTGTTCCGGATTTATCACCATCAATCACTCTTTAAAGCCATATGAGTGGTATTGAGCATCCGATATCAAAAATATCAAGTTCTACTGGTCCGTTTTGTATTGATATTTATGATAGTGTGTAATAAAGTACTTTTATGAAACTAATGTATTTGTTCCTGTTCTCTGTTTGATGATATGTCTTGTATCATTTGAGTTTTCAAAGAAATATCCTTGTGATATCTTTTCAACGTTAGGCGATCATAAGGTGCTTGTAAGTATCTTGTGATATTATCTGATATTTTGGTCAAAATGATACGGCTGTATCAGTTCTGTGAATATGGGTATCAATCTCAGTATCCTCTGGGATATTGTGCTAATGATACGTCAGTATCGTTCAAGAGTCATATTCTATATCTGATCCAGTCCCCACAGTACCTGATATTCTGAAGGTTCTTTAAATGATACTCCTATATCATTTAGTGTCATGAATATGTCAGTGATATTTCCGTATCAATCAATCGTATAACTGTATCAGGCTGATATATTACCCTTAGTATGAATGTTACAATCTTATCAGTTAATGATACATATGTATCATACTAACTCTGTGGATAGGAATGTATTATTCAATGATACATATGTATCATTCCGGTTCAGTGGATAGGAAAGTATCAATGATATATCTGTATCATCTCGGTATGAATGGTACACTTGTATCATTCCAGTTTCATGGATAGGAAAGTATCAATGATATATCCGTATCATCTCTGTATCATTGATACACTTGTATCATTCCAGTTTCAAGGATATGAAAGTATCAATGATATCTCTGTATCATCTCTGTATCATCTCTGTATCATTGATACACTTGTATCATTCCAGTTTTATGGATATGAAAGTATCAATGATATCTCTGTATCATCTCTGTATCATTGATACACTTGTATCATATTTTACTCCAATGATATCACAGTAACCTTCTCTGGTTGAATTCGTCTCCTGTAGCTATGAGATAGTTGATGGATATCTTCTAATGATATCGCTCCACAATCACAATACAATTTCTTCTCAATAATAAACGTCCAGACTTTTGTTTAAATTCAACAGTAAAAAGTCAACAATTTATTCTGTAATATAACATATATACATAATCAGAATATGTGCCATTCCGTGTGTTTCTCGTCAGCTTTCACCCAAACTTTCCTGTGGTATTATATTTGGCCCTGGAATGTGGATACTTTTCTGGCTGAAATCAATGATACAACTGTATCATTTGTAAGGCGGCCCTGGAACATGGATACTACCAATCACACTGGCTATCAATGAGTGCCTGTCGCTATGATAGTATCATACTATATATGATCTATTGTATTGTATGGATACTTTCAAAATTCTAGCAAACTTATCTAAAACTGTGTATCTTGTTTTTAAGATACTAACATTTATTTCGTCTGGTTCGCTCTGCATTCGGACAGCGTAACGACGTCTTGTCTGTCTCGGACCCCGAGACCGTCTGCCATATTTACGAATTTTGATCACTTATATAACCAATACTCATGAATATTCATTACATGACCGAAATTCCTACAATCCCATTGGCTCAGAGCCTATCAATCTTTGTAACTGATGCTGATTGTATGGAGACAATGGTGACAACATAGCGATCTTGAAAACTATGAATCAGTGTTTTCAACAAGATAATTTCACAAAAACTAAAATATAGCTATTGTGTGAAATAACAAACATACTATATTTGATACCTATCAACTCTAAATTCTATGGGAAGCAATACAATTCTTGCAACGCGTAAAATAGCTTGACTTGTAATGAGACGAAGCTAAAAATATGGCGTGTTGGCAGAGAAGTGCGGGAACTATAAATTTACTATCGAATGTCATCAAATTATCAGATATACAGTTCTCCTATAAGTTTCACCGACTGTAGTTAGGTTCTGGTAATTTTAAGGAATATAATG
Organism: Hanleya hanleyi; assembly: GCA_036873755.1. NCBI lineage: Eukaryota > Metazoa > Mollusca > Polyplacophora > Lepidopleurida > Hanleyidae > Hanleya > Hanleya hanleyi. The sequence goes on along the minus strand of JAVTVY010013256.1, from coordinate 816 downwards.
TCAAACATCTAAACAGTTAATAACAAGTTATTTGTCCGATATCCATCGTTTCTGTAAAATGTTTTTAGCAACAACAACATGTGCATAGATCATAATGGCGCTCACGTAAGGTCAACCAACCCCTGGTCTCTTTCGTTATTATTTACAAATAATCTATAAGGTCCAATATTCTGTCATTACGTATTCAATTAGTTGAATAGTCAAAGATTTAAGCCAATATATTTTAAAATTTCAGTCGTCAAAGATAAATTCAAAAACTTACGTAAAAGTTCACCACAATTTGCCCAGATGTGACCTTGCCAGTGCAAAAAAAATACAAGGAGCGAGGCTCACGACAGGGGGGTATCGCTTACCGAACGACCATCCGTTCCAGTGTTAAAACTATACAACTATTAGAATATTTCTCTATTTACAAATTCGCCACAATACCCCCTTCTAACTTTTGTTCGTCCCCGAACAATACCGCAGGATATGGCACTTACAAAAATATTCCAATATGTAGTTACGATTTAAAGTCATTCAGTGTCCGAGGTATATATATTTGTAATTTTGAATTATAAGAGAATCCATATAGATGTAGGCATAAAGTTCAGTAGATCTTACTGACACACTGTCCAAAGTTCTGCACCAAAATTGTTCAGTCATTTACAGATTCAGTCTCATTACTTATTCAAAATTGTCTTTGTCTTTTCAAAAATTTAGATATTTACATCAGACTAGAATAGCCAAAAATATAATACGATTTAATGTGTAATAATGTCAGTTAATCTTCAAACTTTCTTATTTTACAGATTTCGCACATTGATGTGGAGGGCG
>JAVTVY010013255.1:0-55193 GCA_036873755.1 Hanleya hanleyi | reverse complement strand
AGCTCTGTTGAACCAACAGCCAATTACTTACAATGTACATGTATCTGAGAGAAATGCAATTGTATACATGTAACATCAATGCAGCTGTCTTCACTCAGTATATACTAATATGAACATGCGAATATTATTAGACAATAAAACAATATACTTTGTATGATATAAAATTGCTATCAAATTGAACTATCAATCTGAACATTACCATGGCCTGGTAACAATATGCATGGTTGTAAGAAAATTTTGAGATTTGATTTTTTTACTCCAGACAGAGGAGTAAGTTTCAATCAAGACCAATGACCCATAAATACAAACCCAGGCATGGTGGATGCAGTTCGATGTTGTGGGAGCCAAATTGGGGGTGGGACCAGGTGTGCCCCTCCCTCAAAGCTAGGGGTCCGGGAAATTTACAATCATTTTATGCTCAGAGAAGATTTTAGGGTGAAAATTTCCACAATTTCCGCCTTTCTAACTCTATCAAAGAGGCAAAAAAACAACAAATCTTCTTCAAATATTGGTGTTCATATGAAACCATCTTCTTCCTGTCAGTTCAAGTCAAAGTCAACTTCGAACACCTCGAGTCTGCAATAAAAGGTCACTTCATCGATGAATAAGTTGTCAATCAGTGCCAAGCTTACTTGTTTGAAGTAGTGAGTGCAAAACAGCAATTTCGTGTGCTAATTAATGTTTTTTATCGAAAAAGAGAGGCGAATATCATATGAAGCTGTAGCGAGAGCAAGCTACATATTTACCGGTAAGTAGAAGTTGGAAGTCTGAGTATGCAATATAATTGGTCCATATTTAATTTACTGAACATAAACACACTGACAGTCATAAATCGCGTATCCATGCGTCGTGATAAATAAAGACTCAAAAATGTAACTACACAAAGTTCACGTTACGACACAAAGTTCAGGAACGACACAAAGTTCAGGAACGACACAAAGTTCACGTAAATTGTCACTGAAGTTTAGTAGTAATCCATCATATTCCAAGTTCACGTAAATTGTCACTGAAGTTTAGTAGTAATCCATCATATTCATCCGAATCAGCACATAAATCTGCAAACACAACCACTGACCATATTGGTATCTCCAGTCTAGGTCATCGTGACACAAGTACATGTAATTTCAGACAGTTAGTAATATCCAGGTTGTCTGTAGTTGTCTCTCAGTACAAACAGCAACATGCTGTGCTGGTCACTGGCTAGTGTGATCTGTCCTTGTCCAGTGTTGGGGGACCTATATATAACCAGTGCAAGGCATGACCAGGTCATAAAGACCAGGCCACTGCAGTACATAAATATCTATGTTCCAATAGGGCAGTATAGAATCACTTAGCCAACTGTTTTCAGACTGAAAAGTATGAAAAATAATTCATAGCGAATAAAATAAATAAATAATTATTCGTAGCTTAAATTTATCATTTCAATTTAATCATTATCCAGTCATATCGCGCTTACGTCGCGACACTCCCGCGGGCAGAAAGTCACACAAGATAAAGTTTTAGTCTTTCTCTAGCCTGTGCTGCGGCTTTTCTGATTGGTCTCGTTGAAGTTGAAGGCTGATTGGAAGCTTCAATGGGTACCATACTTCGTGTTTCAGAAGTATCACAGTCATCGATACTTTTTTCACCCGGACATTCAAGTGGATACAACAAACTGAGTGGACGATTAAGAACAGACTTTGATGGAAGAAGTACCTCTGCAGCACGTACGTTCCCGTCCCGACTTGTATGAAGCTGCTTTATGCGGCCTATTTTCCATGTTGCACGCGGCAACTTTTCTTTCAGCAGAACTACATCACCAATTTTAGGTTCATACTGTTCACGCAAGCTGAGTAGATAATCATTTCTCCACGCCTGCCAAAATCTGTCAAGATGTGTCTGACCTTTCTTCCACAATTGTAGAATTTGGTCTGCTGCGTTCATTCTTGGTTGATAGTCAGGATCATCATTATCTTCAAGACTATGAATCACAGTTTGCTGATTGTGGTTCACGAAATGATTTGGAGTAATTGTTACTTGAGAATTGATGTCTTCGTCTACGTAGACAAGAGGTCTAGAATTGACGATAGCTTGAACTTCGGCCAACGTTGTTTGCAGTTGATCCCGTGTGAGACAAAGTCGGCCAATAGATTTCCGAAGGCATCGTTTCACAATCCCTACCAATCTCTCGTAGAAACCGCCCATCCATGGGGCGAGCTCCACAGTAAAGTGCCACTCTATATTGTGTGTAGCCATGTAGGTTACAACATCTGGATTAGTCAACATCAAACTCCAGACTTTGTCAAGTACAGATTTAGCCAGTTTAAACTGGCTTGCGTTGTCTGAAATGAATCTCTTGGGTTTTCCATGACGCGCAAGGAACCGCCTGAAACACAGTAGGAACTTTTCAGCAGACATGTCCTCGATCAGCTCCAAGTGAACGGCGCGAACAGCAAGACATGTAAACAGACAAACCCACACCTTTTTAGGTTCAGAATCTGTTTTCACGTAGAGTGGGCCAAAATAGTCAAGTCCAGTATACGAATAGGGTACTGATTGCGACACTCTAAACTTCGGAAGAGGTGGCATTGGTGGCATTTTGAAGGGACCAGCATCAAACCGGCGACACACTGTACACCGCTTAATCACTTGTCTTACTACTGATCTTCCTTGTGGAATCCAGTACTCCTGTCTGACAGCTGCCAGAGTCTGTGAAGTACCAGAATGAAGTACTCTAGCATGCCTGTCGAGAATTATCAATCTCGTAAATGGGTCATTCTTTGGTAGTAGTTTTGGCAGTCTAGATCCATGACTAAGTTGGGCATTTTCAAGTCTCCCATGACAGCGGATCAGACCAAGGTTGTCCAGTTGCAAGCCCAGTTGATTGCACAGATTATGTTTCTTGTTCTGTTGAAGGGCTGAAGTAACATCTCCATAGTTCTGTTGCTGGACAAACTTTTCCCACAGAATTTTGGAATTCTCGAGTTCAGTGACAGTCAATAGTCCAGTTTGTGTGCTATGTCCATTCAGTTTTCCAATGAATCTGGAACACCATGCTGTCACTCGAAGCAGTTTGGTAAGTGTTGAGCAGTTTCCGGTATCAATTCCGAAAGGCGACGAGATGGTTTCTTTCGGCGACAGCACAGATTTGTCGGACACTATCAGACTAGATGAAACTTCTGTTTCCGTTTCAAAGTTTTCAATGTTCGATGTCGCAGTCCAAGATGGCCACGATTCCGTATTTTGCCGAATCCATTCCGGACCACAAAGCCATTGTTTGACTTGACGTTGTGTGTCAAACCTTCCTCTGGTAGCAAGATCGGCTGGGTTTTCATTTGTAGGTACATACCGATGGCTGATATCTGGTTGGATTTTTATCTCTTTCAGTCGATTAGAGATAAATACAGGAAGTGGCTTTTTGGAAGCAATCCAATGCAGTACACACTGCGAGTCGGGGTAAACGACACGAGCTGATACTGGAAGCTGAAGCTGATTTTTCAAAAAGTTGAGACATCGCACACCGATGAGGACCGCTAATAGTTCAAGTCTTGGCAAAGTAACGGTTTTCAGTGGGGCTAAACGAGCCTTTGCGAATATGAGTCGACTTATGCAGTTCTCCTTGGACAGTAGTCGCAAATACACAGCTGCTGAGTACACCTGCATGGATGCGTCACAGAAGCATATTAACTGCACGTCCGTGCAGTCGGAGAGATTTATACCTATAAATCTAGGAAGGGAGATCGACGGAATTTCTTGCAGGTCTTTGAGGATTTGATTCCACAATAGTTGATTTTCCTCACTAAGTGGTTTGTCCCAATCAATGTTTTCGATCCAAAGTTTCTGCATGAATAATTTTGCTCTCAAGGTTACAGGGCTGACCATACCAAGAGGGTCAAATACCGAGGCAATGGATGACAGAACTTCTCTCTTCGTTGAAGCACAGTTTCCTTGGGGGCAAACGATGGACAAAGTGTCACTGGCTACAGTCCAGGTGATACCTAGAACTTTGATCACTTCCTTGTTGCAACGATCTTGGCTGGGAAGTAATTTCATAAAGTCAGCTGAATTCGAAGACCATTCGCGGAGATTCATTGATGCAGTTTGGAAGATATTCTTAGCCTCATCGTAGAAAGCTTTACTTTGTTCAGTAGTTTGACAGCCAGTTATAATGTTGTCGACGTAAAGTGCTTGGCAAATTTTCATTGCTGTGTCACTGCCAGTTTTGTTCAGATGAAACAGAATTGTTGCGCCTAAGAGGAAAGGACTGGATACGACACCAAAAGGAACTCTTGCGAATCGATATACCTGCTGGTTCTTAACCGATGCAGGCTTCGCTGTATCTTCCAGCCAGAAGAATCGAGTTACGTACCTTTCGTCATCTCTCAGTCCCACTTGAAGAAACGCCTTTTCGATGTCAGCAATCAGAGCTATAGGATGAATCCTAAATCGTAAGAGAAGTCCGCACAGGTCTAGTAAAATAACGGGACCTCGATGTAAACAGTCGTTCAGGCTTTTGTTCTGTTTTCTGAGTTTTGCTGACGCATCGTAGACAACCCTGACTTTGGTTGTCGTTTTGCTAGGTGTCAGTACAGCATGGTGGGGAATATAATGTTTTCTAGTGTCACTGAAAGATTTTGGAACCTTTTCAATAATACCCAGTTTTTCCTGTTCCTGGATAATATCGTGATATTTTTGCAGAAGATCTGGGGATTTTTGCAGCCTTTGAACTAAAGACTTGAATCGGCCAAATGCAAGTTCTTTGTTCTCTGGGAGTTCAACGATTTCACTTTTCCATGGCCAGGTCACGTGATAACGATTGTTGATCATTGTAACTGTATCGTTGAATCTTTCCAGGGCTTGATCATTGTCAGAGTCGTGAATGGAATCATTTATCCCTATGGATTCTAGACGCCAGAAATCTTCTAGTTGTGGTTTCAAGGGAAGTGATTGGTCGGGTTTTGCGAACATTACCTGTTCGGACATTGCATGTTTCCCAAAAGTGAGAACAAGCAGATTTGTCTCGTGTGATTGCTCATACTTTGTACCTGTTCTGCCCGTCAGTAACAACCCAACGTGGATCCTAGAAGGTAGAGTCCCGGATGAAGTTGAATCTTCTCTGGAAGAACAAAATCTAGATAGTAATCATTTCCTACAAGTAACTCAAGTGTGGAGACTTCGTGTTCATTTGGAAGCGAGTCTGCGAGTGTAAAGTCTTTCCACAGATATTGCCAGTTTGGACAATTGTTGAGATCAACAGGTAGGCGATGAATATCTCCCGTTATCTTTGGAACAACATTAGCTGTGATGGCGATGAAAGTGTTATCCTTAAGTTTGATCTCTAGGGATACTGTTGGTGTTTTTATCACTTGAGGATTCTCAGAGCCGAATGTAAATAAAGAAATTTCTTCTTTATCTTTGCCCACATTCAATTTCAGCTTCTTAGCTAAAGCCTCTGTTATGTATGTCCGATGGCTACCGGAGTCAAGAAGCAGTCGAACAGTTTCCTCTGAGAATGTAGTTGGGTTTCTGATAGATGTTGTAGCTGTCTGCATTAACACCACTTCACCTGATGATAACATGGCTTGTTCTGTGCCGACATTTACACGAGGGCAAATTTCGACTAAGTTAGAATGTTCACTTGAAGATTTGATGGAGAACTTCTTTGGACAGAGACTGCGATGATGGTTTTTACGCTGGTGACAATAAAAACATGGTTTGTCTACGTCACAGTCTTTCAGTTGATGATTTTTGCGGAGACAAACATAGCAGCAACCTCTTATTTTCTGTTTTCTGCTATCTATGGTTGCGTAAGTTTGACATTCATCACTCCAGTGATTTTTCCCACAAAAGTGACAGCCATATTTGGGAAGTTTCTGCGAAGATACGGTTTGTTTACTACTAGCCACTAATGCTTCGGCTGACGACCGTATCATGGGTTTGGATTTCCATTGTGACCGCATTTCAGTGTTAGGCGATTCATGATTTTTTCCACTATGTGAAGATTGATTGAACTGATGTTCAGCTGCCTCGCGGGCCATTATGTAAACCTTGAGTTGTTTCCTCAACCCATCAACTGTCCACGGATGCTCCGGGAGTTTCTTCATTTCAAGCTGCACAAGTACATCTCTAGGTAACTTAGAGGTAATCATACTAACAAATATTTGTGCAGACACATCTTGACCATGAGCCTCTAGTGATCGGAGGTATTTTTCCATATTGTCGTACAGATGCCTCAACCTACTAGTGAGACTTGTACACACAGGTAAGTTCATGAACTCACTATAGATGGCACTTATGGCAGATTGTGTGTTTCCATACCTTTCAGTGAGAAGGTTTACTGCCACCTGATAATTATCATTGGAGACCGACAAGCCTGAGACGGTGATTATGCCTCGCCAGAGAGTTTAGACTTCAAATAGGTGAACTTTTCTACCAAGGAAAGTTTCCGATTTTCATGGACAGCAACCGAAAAAGAATCCCAGAATTCTTTCCAAGACAAGATGTTTCCATTAAAAGATGGGATTTCCAGTTTGGGTAGTTTGACTGATGATGTACATGTAGTCGGGATTTGTTGTAGATTACGCATTTCAGCAAGATGTAACTGCTGTGAAGTAATCAGTTGCTGAGTTTGAATTTGCATTTGTGATTGCATTTCAGATAACTTCTCTAAATGTTTGTCTATGTCAGATTTTTCAGGTACCAGAGACAACTTGCGTTCTTTTAGTTCAGTTTGAACGACATGTAAATCTGCAATAGTTTCAGTTACAGTTCCAATAAAGTCTATTACCCCTTGTTCATCCTGCTCTAAAGCGGATTGCTCTTCTTTGGACCCTGATTCTATGACAGCAAATAACAGTTTTTCATTTGCTTCTTCAAACTTTTTAGAAAAGTCAACTAGCTTAGATCTCACCCCATTAACCTTTCGTAGTGCACGCTCCACATCTTCATCTTCGACATCTTCTCCTAGATGCTCTGGTCTTTTGTCCAATTCACGAACAAGCAAATTTCTGTATCTTGTTTTAAGTCCTTTCAGGTAAGACACAGACATCACAGACATCTTTTCAGCCATATTCGTAAAATCCAAGTCCAAGTCCGGTTCCGATCGGTAATCAAGTCCAGAAATTTGAGAAATCCAATGGAACAAAACACAAGTAATAATGCACAAGTTTTTAAACTTCATCAATTTTGTTTCAAGAAATCAGTCTCAAATAATCCAGTTCAATGAAGTTCATAACACACGGAAATTAAAGTCCTCGTTCCGGGTTCCGGCTCCAAAAAACATGTAGCGAGAGCAAGCTACATATTTACCGGTAAGTAGAAGTTGGAAGTCTGAGTATGCAATATAATTGGTCCATATTTAATTTACTGAACATAAACACACTCAGTCATAAATCGCGTATCCATGCGTCGTGATAAATAAAGACTCAAAAATGTAACTACACAAAGTTCACGTTACGACACAAGTTCACGAACGATACAAAGTTCAAGAACGACACAAAGTTCACGTAAATTGTCACTGAAGTTTAGTAGTAATCCATCATATTCCAAGTTCACGTAAATTGTCACTGAAGTTTAGTAGTAATCCATCATATTCATCCGAATCAGCACATAAATCTGCAAACACAACCACTGACCATATTGGTATCTCCAGTCTAGGTCATCGTGACACAAGTACATGTAATTTCAGACAGTTAGTAATATCCAGGTTGTCTGTAGTTGTCTCTCAGTACAAACAGCAACATGCTGTGCTGGTCACTGGCTAGTGTGATCTGTCCTTGTCCAGTGTTGGGGGACCTATATATAACCAGTGCAAGGCATGACCAGGTCATAAAGACCAGGCCACTGCAGTACATAAATATCTATGTTCCAATAGGGCAGTATAGAATCACTTAGCCAACTGTTTTCAGACTGAAAAGTATGAAAAATAATTCATAGCGAATAAAATAAATAAATAATTATTCGTAGCTTAAATTTATCATTTCAATTTAATCATTATCCAGTCATATCGCGCTTACGTCGCGACAGAAGCTGACAATTCACAAAGACTACGCTGGCATTCAGTGAATCAAATAGAACAAACGCTGGGAAGAATTTAGCACCTTGCATGACACTGCGAAGGAAGAAAGACGTTGGGGGTACTCCCCTGGAAAATTTTGATATTTCAGATGCTTCTCTACTATAATACTAATGTTTGACCCACTTCAAGGCATTAATAATTTCAGTCAAAATGGTCCTCCGCTCTTTTCATATTTGGGGGGGCTAAGCCCCCACTGCATACCTCCACCATGCCTGAAACCTGCATATTATAAAGTACATGAATGTGTATGTTGGGAATCTGGAATTTCCAGTGTTTTTGTGAAAACCAAACAAAATATTCTCTGATTTTGAACATGCCCAAGGATATGTAGCAGACCCGAGGGTCACAGTATAAATTTCTCATGGGGTCGCCAGTTTTTCTCAAAAGGGGTCGATTCCAATGTTTACTTATTAGAGTCCAGTATTGTGCTGTCCAACACAGAGGGGGCCATTCACACCCAAATGATGATCCTCCAAGCCACAGACGCCCGGTTTCTCGGGAATTAGGCTATAGTCAGGCCTGCAGCATGCTCGAGTTGAAAAGAATAGGCAAATTCCCAGCACCCAATCCCAGAAGCATGACAGATAAATCAGAATGTCTGAGTCTGGCTGTTTGCTCTTTGGCTTCAATTCAGCCCATGCAGAATCATTTGAGTAAATACAAAATTCTGGGTCAGACTAACATTTGTTTGTTCAGTGCTGGGTTATCCTTCCTGCACTCATCTATAGGCTCTTGACTGTAGAACAAATATTGTGGTAGCACACTGGAGGTTTGTCTATCACAGGTTTTGAACCCAACTTTTGGCTTCAAGCAATATATGCAGGAAAACAAATTATATACATGTATGTAATTGGTTCATATTCCACGTTACTCATCATCCCAAAGTCATGGTTCATCCATCAAATCTGAGCCATAACTTGTACACCACAACAATAGTCCAGATATCCAAAGTAATAATCATCATCAAAGATTACCAGATCCCTAGCTCTAAAAGACAAGTGTTGTGCTCAACAGCTGGTTTTATTACGTATAAGGCCACTGTTAATTAATTGTTTGTTTCTCGCAACCTTGCTTGCTCAGTGCGATAATTATTAAATATTAACTTGCCAACCAATTGTATACAAATATAAAGAAAATGAGCAAGTTTTACATATGAAAATGTAAATCACTCATGGATATTAATTACTTGCCCTCAAAATATAGAGGGCTGGTTACGGGAAACGAACCATTAATTATCATCGGCCTAAATGGTAAATCCAACTGAATCAATGGCTCAACAAACCTACAAAATATAACATCTCAACTTTCCTTAATTACATGTACATGTACCTTTGTAAATTAGAGAATATGAGCCAGATGATACCAGTCAAAAAAGACTTGAACTTTCATATACATGTACATGTATTTGTTTCTGTGGAATTAATTGTTCATTTCAAGTATTTGTGCTGACACACAAGTAGCCAGCTTACATCTATATGTGTGACCATATCTTCTACTTTGAAACAATTATTCGAAAATGAACAGCAATCTGTGTGTGTTTCACTGTCCATTGACACCTAACAAGGTTATGAAATTAAATACTGGTACCTACAAACAAAATGACTTGCTTACATATGTGTCTGACGGACCAAGTACATGAAACAGATTTTCCCAATTTCTTGGCCCTAGAAATGAGATGGTAGCAAAATGTACTCCTGTCTTGGTTATCATCATTATTTTTTATTTTTTTTCTTCTTTTTTTTTTTTTATTCCATTATTTTTCACTTGGTATATTCCATTCAAAATAACATGCAGAAATACATAAACATAGGCCAGTCAGTTGAAGGTTGATACAAAACAAGAGCACAGGGCGCTTCAATATACGCCCATATGCCATACATCTGGAATTACATTTATCCAAATTCCAAGGTTGTTTAATTGCCAATTGGTACATCTAACATGTCTAATTCAAACATGAGGCAGCACCTAAAAGGTGCAACAACCCCTCAGCCAGACAGTTTTAGTCAGTGTTTATTGGTATACAATGAATGGAAAATGCATATGTAAAAGCCTGAAAGATTTGGTTGAATGCAGAAGATGCTTTAGCAGTGGCTTGTAAAAGATTAAAATGTGACAAATTCAGTGTGGGATGTTGGATGAATTGGAGATCTATAATAAATAGTTTGACATATTACGTGCGAAAAACATGGTGGAAGAACAAAAATATTCTGAACAAAAACAAAAGGCTTCAAGCCATTCTTGCTTTGAGCCCTAATAATAATCTGAAATAATAATAAAAGTCTTCCGATTTTCAGTGGGAGTAAAAAAATAATAGAGTTTTTGATAGGAAAATGAAGCTGCGCATCTAAAACCCCTCGGCTCTGGGTGCCAGCCATAGAGTCTATTCAATATGAACCATACATGTACTACTTTGAAAATATCAGGAACATCAAACAGTCAAGTGACAAATATAGAGATTATCAAAAAAATTGCGATCAGAAATGACCGCAAAGTTTTCCGTCCAATCAGAGAAACCGGCAGTCATTACTTGTCTGTTGATGTATCTATGACGTATACCAAGCAAACTGAACACTTGAACAGTATCAAAGGATATATAGATCATCAATGATTTAAATAAATTGAAAATGGCTTCCAAGGTTTCCATCCAATCAGAGAAAACGGTTCGGTCATTCATTTTTAGTCTCTTGATGTACTGATGATGTATACAAAGTCTTGTATCAAACACTTGAACAGTACCAGATGTATAGATTTTGCATAAATTAAAGATGGCAATAAAGTTTTTCACCTAATCAGAGAAATTGGTTGTCATTGTAAGTTCCTTGATGTATCGATGATTTGTAGTTTCATATGAAGCACTAAAATGGTATCAGATATAGATCATTAATGATTTTGCATAAATTAAATTAAAAATGTCGACAAGATTTCCGCCCAATCAGAGAAACCAGTTCTGTCATTCATCGTAAGTCTCTTGAACACTCAACTCAATTGGAGAATGATGATGTATATCAAATTTTACATCGAGCACTTGAACGGTATCAGAGATAGAGATCATTAATGATTTTGTATATTCCCCAGGACATAGATCCAGTACAAGTAGGTCCTGTGTTTCTTAGCGAAGCAGTTCCCAGCTAACAATTTAACGTTGTCAGAACGTTGTGACAACGTTACACTTTCGTTGTGGTAAAACGTTGTAGCAACGTGATCTTGTGGAGTTTTGTAGATGTTCCCTAACGTTGTGGTTGGACGTTAGAATTTAACGTTATGATAACGTTGTGAAACTTTTGTTGTGACAACGTTGTGGTAAAACGTTGCAGCAACGTGATCTTGTGGAGTTTTCTAGATGTTCCCTAACGTTGTGGTTGGACGTTAGAATTTAACGCTATGATAACGTTGCGACACTTTGGTTGTGACAACGTTTTGGAAAACGTAGTAGCAACGCGATGTCTTGGAGTTTTCTAGATATTGCCACAACGTTGTGATTGAACGTTTTGATAAAATTTTCAAGAACATTGACAATGGAACTCAAAGGGTATCTTGGGTTCACACACTTAAAGTTTAAACAGGCATAAATCTGAAGAAAAAAATCCCTTTTAATCACTTTAGGTCCAAAATTCGGTATGTATGGTAACCCATTCCAGGATTTATTCCTCTTCTTTTACACCTCCAACCCCCACCTCTTCAATTTGTATTGAAACATCCTCAATTGGCGAGGAAATTTCAAACTCTATAGAACAAGTAGCACTGAATGACAGTTAAAGCAACACAATTCTTAGGTAAAGAGGTGATTTATTGTAATTAATTTTGAAGCTGGCAATCTCCTCCCCCTATCAGTTCTTTAAGTATGCTCCGACCAACAATAAAGCTTGAAACAGAAGTCCATCCAGAATTTCACGAATTTCCAGGATTATATATCCACTGGAGCCCTGAGTATTTAACGTTGACGTTCTTCATCAGATGCGGACAGATCGAACAGGTTCTCATTGAACTGATCCTTGGTGCCATTGCCCTTCTTCCCAGCGGGTGTCTTATATTTTGGTGTATTCAGTGTATTTGCAATCGCTTCCTCTATGTCGTCCACGTTGACCGCTTCAAAATTCCTCGTGCAGGCTTCTGAAATATTGAAAAGAAAATGAATATTATATGATTTAATTCAAATTTTATTTCAGTAATGGATTGCAGGTCTGTACACTAGATAATTATAATAAAACAAATCTTGATGAACTATGTCCACCAATCAAAACTCAAGCATATTCAGGCTGAACTACATGTAGTTTTCAATGGAAACAAAACAACCAAAAGAGATTTTAGGGGCAATAAAATGCATATTACTATACTAAATATAATATAAATGATTCTTGTATGTAAGGCAGTTATGAGAAAATTCAAACTATGACACCATTTTGAAAGCCATACCTCTGGTCTGGCACTGGTGGGCATACACGAAGATGAGTTACTGATCAATCACTCCAAAGAGTAAACTTACTGATTAACATCCGGTAAATGGCCAAATCCTGCAGGGAACTTTTGCCTTTCATCCCCTTAAGACTGTAAAAGGACCACAGCGTGTTGGTCTCCAGTTGCCCCAGCATTCTTCTGATGTTTTCTCCGATATATACGCCGCCCAATGTACTGAGGTGAAAACCTGAAAAATAGAAAACAACACACAAAGATGCAAAATTGTACCAGCTAGAGCAAACATAGCCGGTCTAAAGATGTACACATTTTGTATACTTTAATGGGTGACATTTAAATTATTTGACTGTCTAGGGGCAAGATCAATAGGCCTATGCTTTAACCATCCACATTTTTTTTATAAATATATATATCCCTAGAAAAATTACGCAAATTTACCCCCCCCCCCCAGCAAATGCAATTGCCGCGTCTGATGCTTGGTGGACTTCCCAAATGCATGCTTTAGTCATTTGCCCTTATAATTTGTTCAATCTTCTGCTATATTGGACTATCGGCCAGACCCGCCCAAGCCAAAGCCGCTCAATGATACATGTAGAGGATAGTTGATTAATGAAATAGTGTTTTGCATATATTATGTTATCACGATGTGTCATATTTATAATTTCATCCCACTGAATAATTTCCTGAAAAACATACCGTGCTTGCAATCACAACCAGCGACATATTTAATAACGTCACCGTCTGGCGCCGTCAGGTTTTGCGCTGTAAGAAGCTATATGTTCATCTGATTTTTTTTTCAAGGTATAGGAGTAGTATTATGTGTATGGGTCTGTATGTTTTTAGTATCGGTCTGCTCTTTGTAAGTATATCGGTGTGCATTGGTCTGTGTTGGACTGTATGATCCAACGGTCTGTAAATTTTAGAAGGATTGGTCAATTAAATGGCACTGGTTTAGCATATTGACCTACCGGTGCATGAGTTATAATGAGGTATGAATACTCGATCAAGTCCTAAATTCATGATATACATTGAGCTAGGCTGAAGGTACTCAATGCATATAGTGGTATAGTATACTTTGTAAGCTATATTGTTATCGCGTGAGCCATTTCAAACCTATTCCTTAAATTATTACTCTCTTAAATTATTAGGTTGGTATTAGTGACCAATCTGTTTCGATTGAGAATCAATCTATTAGATTGAAAATTCCACCGGTTGATCAGGATATATTAGATTGAATTTCCAGCCTACGTTAGATTCATTGTGTTCTTTGTTAATTTAATAGATTGAACTGAAAGATTGACACTTTAATCTGAGAAGATTGGAACCTGGGACAAGATCTAATCTTCACTGATTTAAAAGTCAATCTTTCCGTTCGATTGAAATTATTTTCACCAATAGTCACCAATTCAAATATAATTATTCAAGAGAGTATCATAATAGGATAAAGTACGCCCGCGTACAATCTATATACTAATTAGTGTTTCATCTCTTTATTTTTATAAAATAAGTACCTAATAAATCAGCCTGCGAGGGATCTTTGGATCGTCCTTCAATGAAAGTGACAATAGTACGCATGTGCACTTTTCTTGCAAAATTTTGATTAAGCAGTATGCGATTAAATGGGTTCTATATTACTGTGTATAGTAATAATCGTTAATTGTTAATACATCTACATACATATTCTCGCAGATAGGCCCCATCAGGAATATTATTTAACATCTGGAATCTCAATGAAAGCATGAAATGAAACCTGATGAAAACCGTACCCCGTAAATATGGGAAGGAAAAATGTTACATAAACCCTAATAGTGCCATTCACATACTCCCCAAACACGTTACCACAGTATTGAAAATTATATTTCAGTCTGAATTCCGTTCCGACACAATCCGGTACAATATAATACAAGCATCTTTATCAATTTATATTATCAATTCCAAATGACATAATCGTATAAAAATTTTACTCACCCCCAGTAGTAGGAACAGCAGATAGAAAGCAAATCTTTGAAAATAACGGTGGTTGAAAGATGGCAGGAAAATGAGCTGGTTGGAGATATGTTTGGTCAATGACTAAGACAGCGATAGACTGAGACCAAAGTTACTGATTTCAGGGCTTTTTGACCATCTGGAAGAAATCATCCACACAAAGACTTCTTGGATCTCCCGCCTTTTTGGTCTTACCGGGCAAATTAGGTAGGTTAAATATAGCCACACTTGGGTCATAGTTTGTGTCCAGTTAAGAACTAAGCCTGCCATAAGCCTGTACTTAAATATACTGGCTATTTAAGTACAAAGTTGACATCCAGCCATCCCTCCATGCACAGACCAGTGGCAACTGACTCATTTACGGTTACCTATCAATCCCAATGAATAGATTTGAAAGGCATTGGTTACAAATTAATAATAGGTAGCTGAAATCAATCCTTTAGTTCTGCCTCAATTGCATGTAACCTACATGTATTATTATTAATCATTTTTTGCATCCACCCTTACCATAATATGCTAAAATTGCCCTAGCATTACCAGATCAAAACCATATTGAAACCATATCATTGCCAGAGTAAAAAGTGATATGGTATCAATATGGAAAATGCTCTGGCAATACTCTGGTTAGGTGATCTGGTATTAATCTGGTTTTGATGGGGCAATGATCTGTTTTTGGAACATGGGGTATCGATATGGCAATACATCTGGTAATGATCTGGTTTGAAGAATGGGACAATGATCTGGTATCAATATGGTAATGATCTGGTAATGATATGGTATCAATATGGTAATGATCTGGTAATGATCTGGTATCAATATGGTAATGATCTGGTATCAATATGGAAATGATATGGTATGAGTGATATGGTATCAATATGGAAAATGCTCTGGCAATACTCTGGTTAGGTGATCTGGTATTAATCTGGTTTTGATGGGGTAATGATCTGTTTTTGGAACATGGGGTATCGATATGGCAATAGATCTGGTAATGCTCTGGTTTGACGATCGAATGCTCTGGTAATACACTGGTTTGATGATCTGGTTTTAATCTGGTTTTGATAGGGTATTGCTCTGGCAATGCTCTGGTAATGCTCTGGGGATGATGTGTGTCAAAGAATAGAATCCTGAATATCCATTGCTGGCCATATAGGTTGTAATTATACTCCAACATATACTGAATAATTTGTACATGCATGCCATGTGCACTGGTAGTTTCTTAAATCGTTAAATTTGCATGGTACACTTTGTTAAAACTGGCACTAAATCTATTGCAGTACATATGCTCTTCCATGGACATGTTGTTGTTGTTATAGCTTGGGCTTTGAATTAACTACAGTATTTTAATAAACTATTGGGTTAAAATTATAAAAAAGCTTTATGTAGAATGCCAGCTGAAGTTTCATAATCCCTATGAGACGATCTGTACAGGATTTACATACCTTTTTTGTGAATTATTTGATCTCAAACTGCACAACATTTTATGTAGACCTTTAGCTCAGCTTCCCCCCAAAATCAGTTGAAATTCAAACTAGCAGCACCCTCTATGTTCAAGGGAGATGACCAATGTTTAAGTCAATTCTTTCTAGATCAATACCAGAGTATATCCTTTTTGATAATTATATAGGCTTTCAGTCTGAATCATTAAGTTCTTTTCAAACCAGATCATTACCAGTGTCCGTGTGTGCTGACAAACAAAGTCCTTTTCAAACCAGATCATTACCAGAGCTCTGATGTGCAAACCAGATCATTACCAGTGTATGTTAGAAGTGCTGACAAACAAAGTCCTTGTCAAACCAGATCATTGCCAGCGTATGTGAATGTGGACAACAAAGTCCCTGTCAAACCAGATCATTACCAGTGTATGTAATAAGTGCTGACAAACAAAGTCCTTGTCAAACCAGATCATTGCCAGTACATGTAACTGCTGACAACAAAGTCCTTGTCAAACCAGATCATTACCAGTTGTAGTGTGTAAAAAAATGACAAGTTCTTTCCAAACCATATTGTTACCAGATCATAGAAATAGAACCATAGTCAAACCAGATCATCTGGTTTTGTGACCATATGTATTGCCAGAGTATTACCAGTTCTTACCATATCATTGCCATATTGCTACCATATCATTGCCAGAGTTTGCATTTCGGTAAGGGCAAATGATGAATGGTTGAACTTAGAAATCGAAACCAGAACTAAAGATTTATGGGCAAATTATCTATAAAAATTTGACTGAATATTATAAAGCCAATATAGGCTAGAACCTAAGTACTGGGGTATCCAAAAGCTCCATTGTTTTCTAAATTAGATCTAATGGAAAACATGACGTCTTTGTAACGTCACAGCAATGTAATGAAGCAACGTCCCTGAATAACTTATACACAACGTTTTGACAATGTTCACCGGAAACGTTGCTGGAACGTTAGGCTGAAACGTCCGTGTTTTACGTTACTGCAACGTTGTGGTAACGTTAATTCTGACCTGACCAAACCACAACTTTCCCACAACGTTGTGAAAACGTTGTGTGTTAGCTGGGTTATACCATTTTTAGATAACAATTTTTGGCGGGATATATTTTCAGCGTGGGTGGATTTTCAAAAACAATTAGGATACAAATCATGTACAGAATTTAGCAGTGAAAAGTTATGGTACAACAACAAGTTCACCATCAATAACCGTCCATTTTGCCTTGCTAGGTGGAATAATAAAGGTGTCCGCTTCGTCAATGACCGTCTGGATGATACGGGAGAATTCCTTTCATTTCAAACATTTCATTTCAAGATTTAATTGTAAAACAAATTACTTAGAATATATGTCGGTTACAAAATCAGTTAAAGCAGCAGAAACTTTGATGGGATTCAAAACACTGAGAAAACATCCGGTAGGACCTTTAATCCCACCAGCTGTATCTCGCCTGTTAGCGAATAGAAAAGGCTGTCAGATATTTTATGAAACATTACTTAACCCAAAATTCAACAAGCAGCCAGAGGATGCTAGGTCCCCCGCCAAAATGGCAGCAATATTTATAAGCGCTGTCGGTTTCAGAAGATATTCATGTGGATGGCAACAGCTACTTCATAGGCGTAAGAAGCAGAGGGGTCTTTCCACCTTCCCAGGTTTTGAGATCAACTCCTAATGGCTGACTGAATGTTGATTGCTACTGTAATATATTTTCTTTACCATGTAGCATGAAAATTATGTAACCGAAATGCAACCCCAAGAGACAAGTCATGGCATATTATCTGCAAACTAAATTTGACAAGAATATGAAGGCATCCTCAACCTATTGCCCAGAAACCAAATTTAGACTTTGCCACGAGGAGTCACCACCTGTAGGTGCAAGCAGGCAAAACACAATCCCAAATGACATCTCATGTCATGGTATCGGCATATGAACTTTGAGACTCTGAAGAGGGGTCCTCAAGTTATTGCCGGTACTAGATGCCCACCGGTGTTCATGTTATTTGGGGCGGGTCACATACATGTATGAATACAAAATTTGAGAATAATCTGATGAGCAGTTGCCAAATTATTGCCCGGAAACAAATTTTTCCACCAGGAGACGCCACCTGTAGGCAGAAGCGGGAAAAATACAATCCCAAGGAACATGGTATCGTGGGGACATCTGCATACCAAATTTGAGAAGAATCCGATGAGGGTCCTCAAGTTATTGCCCAGAAACCAAATTTAGATTTTGACACCAGGTGACGCCACCTCTAGGCGCAAGTCAGTGAAATGCATTATCAAGCGACATCTTATGTCACGGTACATTCATACAAAATTTGAGAAGAATCCGATGGTCAGTTCTCAAGTTATTACCCGGAAACGAATTTGTGATGTTGCCACCAGGTGGCGCCACCTGTGAGTGCAAGTGAGCGAAAGGCAATCCCAAGCAACAGCTCCTGGCATGGTAAATGCATGCCAAATTTGAGAAGAATCCGATGAGCCGCAACGTTTCTCATGTTACCCAGAAAGGTACATATGTAGGATATTTCAAAGAAATTCGACCAAGTGTTTCTAAGTTATCACTTGCAGCATGGAATAATGGAATGAACTCTAGTGGCGCCACCTTCAGGATTTTGCTGAAACGCATCACCAACGGTGTTTTGTCGCAGGGAATGCATTTACCAAATTTCGAAGAAATCCGACAAATTGTTCGAAAGTTATCGCTCGCGAAGGATTTGAACAAACATGAACGGACATGCATTAAAGATTGGAACAAGATGGATGTTCGAACAGCGGTCGAAATAACGCCTGTCTACCTGTCGCCGACAAGCCATTTTTTCAAGTGACAACTAAATTAAAATTCCACCAATCTAGCCCCAGAACTCACTTTAGCTGAGAAAGTGACCTCTGGCGTACGGAAATAGCCGAACGTGAGATTGAAATTCCACCTGTCGCCGCAACGAGTAACTATTCTGTCCTAAAAATACTGAATTACGAGCTAATACAGGCCTAACATGACTGAATTGTCTTCCTGGAAACAGTTGTTGAGTTTCATTTTATTGGATGTTCGAATCAGAGCAGAAAAGGTATCTTGCACAACTAGACCCCAAGGGGAACCTATGTACCAAATTTGAGGAAGATCCACACAGTAGTTCCTGAGAAATCGCAATAACAATGTTTCATGGGGAAATCCAAGATGGCCGCCTGGTGGCCATATTGGATTTGTGAATCAGACCACAAAAGGTATCTTGCACAACTAGACCCCAAGGGGAACCTGTGTACCAAATTTGAGAAAGATCTATGCAGTAGTTCCTGAGAAATCGCGATAACAATGTTTCATCGGGAAATCCAAGATGGCCGCCTGGTGGCAATATTGGATTTTTGAATCAGACCACAAAAGGTATCTTGCACAACTAGACCCCAAGAGGAACCTGTGTACCAAATTTGAGAAAGATCCATGCAGTAGTTACTGAAAAATAATGACAAGATTTCACTGGCAAATTCAAGATGGCCGCCATGGCAGTCATATTTAAAATCGTATCGACACGGCATAAACAAATTCTTGTGTACTCATTGGGGGGAACATGCATGCCAAGTTTCAGCTTAATCGGCCAAGCGGTTTCAGAGAAGATGTTTACGGACGACGGACAGTCAGGCCATGACATAAGCCCATCGGGCCTTCGGCCCAGATGAGCTAAAAATTGGAATAACTACATGTATATTTGAAAATTGTAATTTGAAACTTTGAAATAGACTGATCTACATGTAAGTTATAAAAATTATTTTAAATTGTAAAAATTCTGGAAATTGGGAAAATTTATAAGTTTGGTAAATTTTAAAATTAAAAAGTTTGGTAAATTTCAAAATTTAAAAGTCTGGTAAATTTTTTCAAATTTAAATTTTGAAATGTAGGCATTTAATTGAAGTTTAAATTGAAATTCGAAGTTGAAAATGAAATTTGGAGTTTAAATTGGAATTTAAAGTTTAAATGGAAATTTAAACTTTATATTGAAATTTAAAGTTTACATTGAAATTTAAAGTTTACATTGAAATAAAAAAAAGTTGAAACTTAAAGTTTAAATTGTGGTACATGTAGAAATTGAATATGTGCAGAGTTGTGTATGAGTTGTTGCATGATGTACATCTATAGATACCAGGCACGGTATGTAAATTTACTGTCATGCCCAAAGAGGATGGATGGATTGATGGATAAATGGCACTAATCGCACCTGCATGGGCACTGGTCGTGAATCGGCATTGTAATCTGAATTTTATATATGGAAGTTCTCGGATACCGTAAGCCACATGGACAGTCCGCATCCGAGTAAATCATAAATGGGTCATCGCGTTCAACTTGTAGTTTCTGCTTTACACCCACTGCAGTCCCTGCTATGCAGGTCTCGCCACATGCATAGCATCAATTACTTGCAATATGACCGAAAATTAAGGCCAAATCTCCATTACTTCAGAAAGCCGTACTTTTTACTCAATTGAATTTGAATTTGTACCTGTTTTGGGATCAATTTCATCTTCAAACTCCTCACCAGCACGGCCAGTCATGGGCTCCGTTTCTTTGGAATTCATGTCCATCTTGTCTGTGTTCACTCGTAATACTTCAACATATTATTACAAATAGGCCTACGTTTTACGTTGACTTAAGCACACTATCATAAACACGAGGATGCTATTTACGAACGCATCAGCACGGCCGTAATGGTTGTTTGCAGGGAGCTACGGTAGCACTCCGGCAAGCAGACGTGCCGACAAAACACGACCCCGGTATCGATTCGTCTTATTTGACCTCGCTCACCCTAGCGCACGTGTCACTGTTAGGCCATTCGCTATATTCTTTTGTTTCTTTGGTCGAGATAGGGGTCAGCCCCCCACGTTTGAATATGCTCCGCGGCGCCTGGTCTTATGCCTATATTTAATTGAATTATACGTACTTGGTTTGTTTGTTTGTTTTGTTTTTTTCCCCCCGTCTTCTTCTTTTGTCATTTTTAAATATAAGTACATGTAAGCCATTTTGTCAAAACTTATTAAACCAGATATTATGATTGGAACAGTCAGTCTGTGTTGAAAATCAAAGTATACCCACCTTAAGCTTAAATCAAGCATTGGAAAGTGCATACAAAGTTTGAAATATATGTATTAAGGCAGCGTGACGTCACTGGACCTAGATATGATTGCAATAGACCACCATAGAATACCATGCTTTATTTGCAGTTTACTCTGTGTAATAATTAAAACCGTAAAAAATTACAATAAATATTTTCTCACACTGTTTGCAATGCTCTTTCATTCGATGAAAACTTTACTTGAGGGTTTACCAGGCACGGCGGAACAGCAAAAAAAAAAAAAAAACAAGAAAAAAGGCAGAAACAGATAAAAAAAAACGATAAAGCGAAAAACCTGTATCTGTATTGAATGCAGATTTTACTTTTCAATAAGCATGAGGGGCACGCTTGATCATTCTATCATCCCAATTAAGTCATGCTGCGTCTATCAAATCCAAGCCATGGCGGACAGCTTGTACACTACAACGAATATCAGCCCCTTCAACAGGAAATATTTTTGAGCTTATGATCTCCCCGAACATGCCCATTTTTATATCCAGACACCTTATACTTACCTTGTGCATAATATTTAATATTATGCAATACTGTTGGGTAGATTCTAAACCTCTTATACCAAATGCCAGAAAAAAAACGGACACCCCCCTCCGGGGCCTCCGTCAACTCCGGCGTCCCCGACCGCTCCAAGTTCCCGCCTGAAACTCAAGACCTCAGTTTGATTTCTAGCACGATCAAACCCACACGTGAATTTACTGTGCTCCTCAACTAAGAAGATTCATATACATTCATTGGATTTACTCCTGATCTCAAGCCTCCCGTATTGGTCCGTGAGTTTTTACATTTATGTACGTGTACTTGTACACTACAACGAATATCAGCCCCTTCAACAGGAAATATTTGTGAGCTTATGATCTCTCCGAACATGCCCATATTTGAACGAATTAAGTGCCAGTCAATGTCTCCATCTGGTTGCTTTGAAGTAAGATGTTTATAGGCTATCCGAGATTTTTTTTATTTAAGATACGCCCTCATGTTGTGTCCTCTCGGACTTCAAAGAGTTTGTCCTTCAGCTTCTTCACTACTAAGTTAGGGAGCTTCTTGAAATAGGAACATGAGTTCCTTGATAGGAATGGCATATGCTGGTTAGCCAAATCGGATACACCATGCCCAGTGTGGTGTTCTGCTCTGGATGGATTAGAGTTCCAATTGGAATGGCTTATGCCGTTCCCCTCTTGTTATGGCATAGCCATCCTTTGTCTGACCAGTTCCAAAAAGTATGCCATGGAGTTCCTAGGAGTTCCAACTCGGCGCAGCATGCAAGTAGTGATGTCTACCCATTTAAAGTAGTTGGCGCCTCACTGCGCATGCGCGAGAAAGTGGTGTGCACGGGAGTGTTGTGCGCAGGTATGAGATTTTGTGGCGGTTTTGTGGCGGTGTTCTGCGCAAGTGTGACGTCATGTATGACGTCACTTCCGGTCTGCGCGAATCGGCCGTGTGTATTCCTCCGCGGTGATGCGGTCTGGTGGTGATGCGGTCTGCCTCCGTGGACAGAAAGTAGTCCCAAATTCTCCGGCATTCCCCGGCAATCTTCAGGGGCGAGAGGGGTCCCTAGTGTACCGATTGGGTGGTATGAGGTATCAATGTGAAGCATTCGTGAAGGGGCATCTGATGGGGTGGGTGTGGGGTTGAAATATCGTCATTCTGTGCATGCGCGGTAGACCAAGGGTATGGAAATAGACGTTTTGGGGTCTAGGTGGGTCACTAGTGGTCCGATGGAGTCGAGTGAGGTATCAATGTGAAGCATATGTGTGGGGGAATCCGATGGGCTGGGTGTGGGGTTGGAATATGGTCATTCTGCGCATGCGCGGTAGACCAAGTGTATGGGATAGACGTTTTGGGATTTAGGGGAGCCCCTAATGGTCCGATGGAGTCGTATGAGGTATCAATGTGAAGCATTCGTGAAGGAGCATCCGATGGGGTGCGTGTGGGGTTGGAATATCGTCATTCTGTGCATGCGCAGACAGGGAATTGTGGGAAAAGGGTGTGGAAATAGACGTGTTGCGGTCTAGGGGGGTCCCTAATGGGCCGATGGAGTTGTATGAGGTATCAATGTGAAGCCTATGTGAGGGGGCATCCGTCTGGACTAGTGTATCGCAATCTCGCCACCAGGGGTCGCTCTCCGCTGGAAAATTGGCCGCTCGGACGAACCCCTGGGACGACGGTCCCTGAAAGTGGGTCCCATAATACATTGAAAAATTCGTTCACGTGTCCTCTTCCGGTTCCATTGGAACATATTCCATTCCTTTTGAAACGACAGTCATGAGTCATTTTCTTCGCCAGCGTCATAACGTCCTGACGTCAGAATAGAAAATGTTTCGCAAGAATGCATTATGAGTACGTCAGCTGTCAGACGCGCTCGTAACGCCCATGACGTCGGGAGATTGGCATGATCTCCACAGAGATGCCCTCGTTATGTCCTGAATTCTAGTGTTTCTGGTGCTATCCAATGACCGATCGTACGGCTGAGTGCCGTCCCAGAGCCTAGTAGGGAGGACAGGACCGGATAGCTCTGGTTTCGAGATTGTAGTGTATCGTTCGTTGTCCACATTCTGCGCATGCGCAGACAGGGAATTGTGGGAAAGGGGTATGGAAATAGACGTTTTGGGGTCTGGGTAGGCCACTATTGGTCCTATGGAGTCGTATGAGGTATCAATGTGAAGCATTCGTGAGGGAGCATCCACCTGAACTAGTGCGTCGTTCGTGTTCAACATTCTGCGCATGCGCAGACAGGGAATTGTGGGAAAAGGGTATGGAAATAGACATTTTGGGGTCTAGGTGAGCCCCTAATGATCCTGTGGTGTCGTATGAGGTCTTACTTTGAAGCTCTCGTGAGGGAGCACCCGCCTGGACTAGTGTGTCGTTCGTGTTCAACATTCTGCGCATGCGCAGACAGGGAATTGTGACAAAATGGTATGGAAATAGACGTTTTGGGGTCTAGGTAGGCCCCTAATGGTCTGATGGGGTCGAGTGAGGTATTAATGTGAAGCATTCGTGAAGCAGCATCCGACGGGGTGGATGTGACGTAAAACTAACGTCATTCTGCGCATGCGCAGTAGACGAAGTATACGGAAATAGACATTTTGGCGCCGACATGGGTCACTATGGGTCCGATGGAGTCGTCTGAGGTCTTATTTTGAAGCTCTCGTGGAGAAGCATCCGACTGGTCTAATGGTTCATCCGTGTTCAATGATCTGCGCATGCGCAGTCTGGTCGTAGTATAGAAAGCAGGCATTTTGGGGATGCGTGGGGGTGTGTTTGACCCACCACTATGGGTCCATGGTTGTGGTTTGGTGGTGTGGGTTCTGCGCACAGACGTCACTTCTGGGTATCACTAAAACTACCTCCGAACCCAGAAGAGTTCCAATTTTCCCTTAGACGTAGGGTCCGGATTTTCAACATCCTGGATTTTTCCCGGCCCGCCCCGCGCCGGCCGCAGCGCGCGCGGGCTACTCCGGCCGCAGCGCGCGCGCGCGCGGGTTAAATGGAAGTTTCGGAAGTGTGCAAGGGCACTATATCACATCGGGGTATATATTTCATCCAAGTATAGCGGAAAGCGGTTGTCGTGAATAAGTTCGGCAATGTTTATACAGTTTATTAACCCCAATGTTACATCATACCCAGACTGGGGGAGCCGCCCTGGGTATGTTTAGTATGTTCACAGCAAAACAAATTGAAATATCAAACACCATGTTTTATTATTTAACGCACCGTCACATTTAATGTTTACTGAGCTCAAGTCAACGATCAGCATGTAGACATAGAGAGTATATACGGCATGTTATGCTATTCATCAGTGCAAGGGTGACGCATTCAGCTGATGGGGTGGTCGATCAGCTTGGTAACGAAGAACGTAACATTCGTGACCCTCTCTACCACCAACTGTGTGTTGGGGCGTTGGCGATGTGCCCATCTCAAGGGATCCACGGTGTCCAGTTTCTCCAGCATCGTCTCTAGCGACGCCCGGTTAATGATGGTGAACGGCTGGTCAAACACATGGCTGTTATTACTGGCATAATAATACCGTAACTGGTCCGTCTCTTTGTGACGTAAGATGTACCCGAAAGCGACATTCAATTTGAAGACCGTAGCTTGGTCATTGAAGATGGCTTCCACGTAGCTGCGTAGAAGGGTGAGGTCGGTCAGTGGGAAATTGTAGATATCTGGAATAGGGCGATCACGGTGGAAAACGTGCCGTATCGTGGACCATTGACGCCGATAGATGTCACTCACTGGATGGGCGTCCTGTAACCGATCGCTAGGAACATCCACTGCATCTTCCAGAAAATGTTTGATGTCGTCAGGCGTATGACTTGCAACAATAATGCTAGGGACTGGCTGGATATCTAGGCTCTTCTGAACTGTGGGTACAGGCGGGCTCTCTGTGATCGCATCACCAGTGGCATTCGTCTCCCCGAGCTCATCTTCGCTGTGTCTGACCCTCCTGGGTGCCACTTTAGTGGGAAGTTGTCGCCCAAACCGTAGGGACGGGGCATGAATCGAACGCTGATACCGTCTTAACTGACTGGGTCGTTTGAAGAGTTGACCACATTCATTACATTGTTCCGTCGCGCCCTCGTGGAATGAGCGTACGTGGCGCAGTAAAGGATCCTCCCGATTAAATGACCGTGCGCAGGTTATACAAGTATACCGTGCGCCGTTGTGGATGGAGGACTCGTGCCGTCGCAAATCTTCTGGGCGAGTAAACTGCTTCTGGCAAGTTGTGCAAGTGAACATCTTGGTGCTATTTCGTTCCATATAGGTCTTCTCCCCCATGATATCCACCCCCATGTGTTTAGTGATTATGTTTTCCACCATGGGCAGATCACATATATCGGCCACATGCTGCATCTCATCAACGATATGGATACGGTGCTGCAGAAGCTTAGCTCGGTGGGATGGCTCCATGACTGTTGGCTCCACTGGTCAGGCAAGTAGCTCCTCTCGTCAGATAGGCTCAGGCTGGTGAGGTTCAGGCTGGTCAGGCAGGCTCAGGCTGGTCAGGTCAAGCAGGCCAATGAATGCAGCAATGCCATAAAAAATTCCCACTTTTATACATCTACATAGAAGTACCCGGATGCATGTGCGGACGTGAAGTGCCCGGATGAAAGACACGGACGTCACCGAAAAGACACGGACATCACCGAAAAGACACGCACGTCACCGAAAAGACACGGACGTCACCGAAAAGACACTACCCCCTCAAGACCCTCATACATACCCGGATGCAGGCGCGGACGTCACCGAAAAAACCCCACCCACAGTCAACTCACCACATACAGTCGCCCCTCAAGACCCTCATACATACCCCGATGCAGGCGCAGACGTGAAGTGCCCGGATGAAAGACACGGACGTCATCGAAATTCTGGAGAAAAACCCACAGACAGGTCAGTACATGCATTCCTATCATGTTTCCTACTGGTTCCTCCAGCGTGGATGTGCTGTCTTGGAGGGGCTAATAAAAGGATTGACCTGTAATCTTTGTTGTTGTTGCTCTCTTTTTGGACTAACCAATCAGAATAGTACGTATCACGGACTACACCCATAGAGCTACGTCTAGGCGCGCATGTGTGACATCGTCTATAAAACACGTCCCTCTGGATCCCACACCCCATTCCTACGGTTACAGAGCCATGACGGACACCCATCCCTATGCGACTCGCATTTTACAGCATGCCACCGTGGTTAATTCACTCACGGGTTACCGAGCAGTGGTTCGGTCCATGTTTGCAGATGGCGACGCCAGATCCTGAAGGAGTTCACAGAAGCGGTCCTCGACAGAGTGCACACGATGGAGAGATGTGCTATCACTCACCACTACTGGACTATGACAGCCATCCTTGATGCCCGGGCTATGGACCACGAGCGCTCACGCCGGAACCAGCGACGGCTCGTTGCCCTAGTAATGGTCTGTGCCCTCTTGACCCTGACGCTGTGGCATTGACAGTGGGACCTCACCATAAATACGAGGGTCAGTCACAGTGTGCGTCATTCACCGATCGTCATTGGGTCAATCAAGTCACCGAGGGACCTGACCATAAATACGAAAGGCAGTCAGAGTGTGTGTCATTCACCGTTCGTCATTGGGTCAACCATGTCACCTGTCCTACGAGCCATCCTTCCCCTTACACCCCGGGTCGGGTTACACGTCTATGAAGATAAAGTCACCCTCGTGGAAGACCGTGGAGATGTTTGCTGGTCGCGCGCTGAGACCGTATCGAATACGGCTACGCTACACCGTGACGGCTGGACCAAATTTAAACGGGTGTAGAGCGGTGAGCTCGACGGAAACCTCATCCACATAGACGATGCCATCTACGTACACCGTGGACTCTGCTTCCCACCCCTGGGCCGTTACCAAGACCCTACGCGAGGCTTCACCCTAGACCCCGATCCGTGGACAGCCTTCGAGAAAGTGGTGCCTATTGTGGACCACCTGTTTACACCGGACGAGCGGTCAGCTGTTCAGTTGGAGTGGGCTCGTGCCCTGAGTGAAGCGGCGGCTGAACCCAATGAACAAATTACCAAACCTAGCAATGAAGCGGAGGCAGACGATGATGTCATTGATTATCCGGCTAGACGCAGTCAGCCCAGTGACATGACCACCCGATCCTTTGATCTCACGGGGTTCTCCCTATCAATACGAGAGACAGTCAAATCTTGTACCCTTCACGTACTGACCATGACAGAGCATATAATACGGGCGTATCTCAGCTTGACCCCCGAGGTCTTCCTGCACGTTTATGCGGATAAGGTCGATGTCATGGAGGAGGTGGGAGACATCTGTGATGCGGACCTTACACAACCGTGCCCGGCTAACATTCGTCTGTCCCGAGAGGGCTGGACCAAATTCAAACGGGTGTTGTCTGGTGAACTGGACGGCGACCTCATCCACTTGTGTCACGAGGTGTAGATCCGACGCGGCCCCTTCTTTGCTCAATTGGCTCGGCTAGATGGGGGTACAGTCCATTTTACCCTTCACCCTGATCTATGGTCTGCATTGGAAGATGCCGTGGCAGATGTAGATCAAGTGCTCAAGGAGGAAGATCGGTCATCAGACGAGTTGGACTGGTCATTTACCATGGACAATGTGCTGGCAGAAGCCAACGAAGAAAATCAGAAAGAAACTCCGGCCCAAGATATACCCGTTATAAATATACGATAGAGCCAGGGTCCATCATCATTTGTCATCATGAAGAGCTGGGAGAAGGTGTTGGATAACTTATACTAGTCCCGACAGTCCGGCGGCCTATAGCGCATTGACGGCTCTCTATCGAGCGGCCAAACCACAGGGGATACAACGTGCTCGACAACAAATCCGAGATTGGTTAAGAAAACAAGACACGTATACCTTACATCGAGCTGCCCGTCGCCATTTTCTACGGAACCGGGTCATCGTGGGAGGACTAGATGCCCAATGGCAAGCGGATTTGGTCGATATGAGCGCCTTTGCCAAACACAACGATGGGAATCGGTATATCTTGACGTGCATCGATATCCTGTCGAAGTATGCGTGGGTGGTACCCATCCGGACGAAAACGGGGGCGAATCTCATAGCGGTGTTGAAGCCCATGTATTTGCAAACCGACGAAGGCACGGAATTCCTCAACAGACCGTTCCAACAGTTTCTGAAAGCTCAGAAAGTGTTTTTCTTCCATACGTACAACGAGACAAGGCTTCCGTGGTGGAAAGGTTCAACAGGACATTCAAAGGCCGCATGTATAAATATTTCACCTATAAGAATACACGGCGGTACATCGATGTTCTCCCGAAACTTGCGAGTGGTTACAATCGAGCCTATCACCGGAGTATAGAGAAAGCCCTCATTCCCGTGACCCAACACAATGAAGCCCAAGTCCGGCTTGTCTTACACCCTAGGCAATCGCAGCGAACGACGAAGGAGGTGTACAAGGTGGGGGACCCTGTACGGATCAGTAAAGTCAAAGGTCAATTTGAGAAAAGTTACTTGCCCAACTGGAGCGATGAGCACATCCTGATTAAACGGCGCCTACCCCGACAGCAGCGAGTCTATGAACTGGAAGATCTTCAACGGGAACCGTTGCTAGGGACGTTTTACGAGACGAAATTACAGCCTGTGGTAAAAACACATCAAGACACCACACGGTGGAGCAGATTTTGAAAACGGAATGTCGGCGTGGCAAACTGTTTCATTTCGTCAAATGGCAAGGCTGGCCCAGTTCCTTCAATTCCTGGGTGGCGGCCAACCAGGTGAAACGCCTATAAAGCCAGACACCACTACCGTCATCCTTCATTCCACGTTCGACCACGGTGCTATGGACAAGCAGCAGCTGCCTCTGAACACAGCGTCTCCCAAAACGCGCAAAGCGCAAGTGGGCTTAGTGGTGATATTGCTAACCCTGCTGAGTGTGTTGTACGGAGGGGTGTTTTACGACGTAGCCTATGTCAGCACGCTACTTAACCAACTTAGAACTCCAGCTGTGAGTGGCAGTGAAACCAGTCTACAGATAGCACCAGTCACCTCCGTGATCGAAACGAGCCCAGTCATCACCACCACCAAACCACGTGTACAAGCCACATCGAGCTCCACACCGAGTATACAGTCAACACCTACACCAAGTACACCCACTACGTCTGAAACCCCACCGGATTTCATCCCTCACAGTGAACAGACAACGACGAGCGACGTTGTACCCACCACCACTCCAGTTCACTCGTACCAAATTTACAAGAGCGGGTTACCACGACAGCCTATACACCTCCAACCATGGACCCTCGGTGGCAGCATCCCTTCACTTGCGTCATCGCAGGACCGACGGGTTCCGGCAAAACGCACTTCGTCAGGAAGCTCCTTCAACACACCGACAGCATGATCACCCCACCCATTGCCCGAGTCGTGTGGTGTTACGGAGAATGGCAGGCAGCGTATGCAGCAATGCCCCACATCACGTTCGTGGAAGGCCTACCCAACCTGGCCGATTTGGAACCCGACACCTTGGTGGTTCTGGATGATCTCATGGCGGAGACGGATGCGCGGGTCACCCAACTCTTTACCAAAGGCAGCCACCATCGACGGCTCAGCATCATCTACATTGTACAGAATCTGTTCAGTAAAAACAAAGAACATCGGAACATCAGCTTAAATGCCCACTACCTAGTTATCTTCAAAAACCCGAGAGATAACACTCAACTGCGGCACCTGGCGAGACAGATGTATCCCGGCCGCACACCGTTTGCGTTGGAAACCTTTAAAGATGCGACAACCCCTCAGCACGGGTATATGCTCTTCGACCTCAAGCAAGCCACCCCCGATCACCTTCGACTACGGACCGGCATCTTTTCCGGAGAGGCCCACCACGTGTACATGCAAAAATAATGTAAACACACCCACAGTGGCTCCCCCAGCTGGAGTGTGTGTGTTTGATGATGGGGATAATAAAAAGAATTAATACCACAGCATGGTTGACTTTGTCTCTTTTCTCTGAGGTAGATAAAAAGAGCAGAGTTGTACGCTGTCTGTGCGAGATCGGGTACAACCTGTTAAAAGGCAACGTACCACTGACTCCGGCTCAGAAGATCAAGTTGACCAAGCATAAGAGAGGTCTCCGAACCCTAGTCCAGAAGCGAGTCTCTCAAACACAAACCAAAAAGGTGTTACAGAAAGGCGGCTTTCTCGGGGCCATCTTAGCACCGTTGGCCGCTTCCGTGTTGGGTCCAGTATCGGGTGGACTCTTCGGCCGACAATGAACCACACGAAAAAAATGGTCCTCGTCGAACCACGGCTCCTTCAAAACCTCCAATCGCCCTACCCTGTCCCACCTACGATGAAGACCATAAACACCCTCGATGAAGAGATGCAACAGATCTTACAAAGACCGGGGTTAAGCGACAGTGAGAAAGTACAACGGTACAATGAGACGCTTCAACGGTACATGACGTTCATGGACCAATACAAAACCTTCTCTACCCCAGCACCAGCACCAGCACCACCACCACCACCACGCGACACACCGCCGACCTCAGCACCGATCCAACAGCCGCCATTACCAGGGGTACCACCCACAGCCCCACAGTGGGTGGAAGACGAAGTGCTGAAGAGTGTACCTGCATCGTTCAAGAAACAAGCTGGCCTAGTATTACATCGGATGAAACAGAATCCTAACATGACTTGGAATGATAAAGGCGAACTACTGGTATAGAACCAAGTGGTGCCCGGGACCCACACAACGGATTTAGTGAATGACCTGATGCGTCAACGCAGGTCGCACACGGATACTCGAGGATGGGAGGTCTTCGCTCAAGGCTTGAAAGACATGCATGTACCACAGGAATTGGTGGGGAACCCCAGCGCTGGGCCTGGATGCAGCGGACCCAGCAATCGCCGCGTGGCCCACTACCTTCTTGGGAAACCGAGTGGGAACCGGAGTCACCCCCCAAAACACCACCACAACGGGCACCTTCTTTTCACGCCTTTAAAAAACCACCCTTGATCAAGACACCCCACATATCCAGAGCCGTGACACGTAGCAAGATACCGCGACGAACACGATGCCGGACACAACCGCCCAAGGCCTGGAACACCTATTAAAACCAACAGCAGCAGCAGGACAGCTCAGTCGCCATGTTTTACCTCACCCTACCCAGTAACAGTTCGCTGGATGTGTTTCCTGACAACACCTTGGCCAAGTACGTGCCCCAGTTACCGCAACCGTTGCATTTACCTGGACGATGGGAATGTGGCCTCGTGGATATCCAATACCCTTACTCGTGGTACAACGTGCGAACCAATGAAGTGTGGTACGAGGTGACCTACGAAGGAAAAGACACCCGACTCACCCTCCCCGAAGGCCAATACGACACTCCCAAGGATTTCATAGATGGGCTGACAAGACTGTTGCATTATAAGGCTCTACGGGAGGTCACGAATGTTTCAAAACCCATCAAAACCTATCCCTTCAAGAATCACGTGGACTTCGATTACAACGCACACAACGACAAGGCACAGATCATCCTCACCGCCAACGTGAGTGTCGTACTGAGTCCTATCCTACAGCAAATGCTGGGTTTCGATCTACAGACGTTCGCTGGTCCCACCGCCAACCAAGGCCAGATCCCGATGGATATGAAGTCGGGTATGTACGGACTCTACGTCTACTCGGACGTGGTCGACAACCACATCGTGGGCGATATCAACACATCTCTGTTACGGGTGGTCCGCATTAAAAAGACGTATGGAGATCAAGTCGCCCACAGTTTCACCCACATGCTCTACCTACCCGTACGACAAACCGACATCAACACTTATCACGGTGGATATAAGAGATGACACGGGACGACCGGTGGCATTCGAACGCGGGAAAGTGGTGCTGACACCCTATTTTCGACAAGCTCCCCTCTTTGTATAATGAAGGTGCCTTACGAGTGCGATGCACGCAGCTATATGGACTATTATGCCCAACAGGCCGGCGGTGGCCTTCCGGTCTTTAGCGGTGCACGCATGCAACGAGGACATGGACTTGGGAACATACTGGGGAGCATCGTCAAAACGTTCCTGCCCTTGGTGACGCGTGGGGTGAAAGCAATCGGCAAACAAGCGGTACGCAGTGGACTGCAAGTCGCCGGTGATGTCTTGGGGGGTACAGCACCCGAAGAAGCCAAAGAAGCAGGAGGCGTCTTGGTGGCCAAAGCACAACGCACCGTAGGGAATAAAAGACCTGCACCACCGAGACCACGCACCAGTCGACGACCGACCCAGCGACGACGCACATCGAAGACCCAGGATATCTTTTCTTAAAACATGTCCTTGATCCACGCAGAGTCCTGCCCCTCCACCAACAGTGAATTTGATTTGCGGACCGTCCCGCCCACACAGACCAGTGCCGAACAAGGATTATGGGTGGAGCATCTCCCGCTCTCCAGCATCAACGAAACAGGGCCCATCGAGTTCACCATCAGTAATGCGGATACGGCTTATGTGGATTTAGCCCATACATACTTGTATGTGAAAGCCAAGATCGTCAATGGAGATGGCTCCAGAATCGTCGACCAAGCAACGGTGGACCCGACGAATCTCTGGCTGCATTCGATGTTTCAACAGGTGGATATATTTCTCAGCGACAAACTCATCAGTGACTCGACCAACACGTACCCCTATCGAGCCTACATCGAGACGCTGTTGTCGCATGGACGCGAGGCTAAAAAATCTCAACTGACAGCCGCTTTATTCTACCAGGACACAGCCGAGCACATGGGCGTAGAGAACGACAATGCGGGATATAGCAAACGGAAGGCTTTGACCGCGAACGGCGTCTCGATGGATGTCGTGGGTCGACTGCACGCAGACATCTTCATGCAAGACCGGTACCTTTTGAACAAGATCCCCATCAAAATCCGACCGATACGGGCGCCTCCGACCTTCGCCTTGCTGGCCACTAACGTAGACGGGCATGCAGCTGACTATAAGATTGTCATCCAAGACGCAGTCCTGTATGTCCGAAAAGTGAAACCGAATCCAGCCGTTCAATTGGGACACCCCAAAGCCTTGGAAACAAAACCAGCCCAGTACCCTATCCGACGTGTGCAAACCAAAGCGTTCTCTGTGTCTGCTGGAAATATGAGCGCCAACAAAGAAAACCTGTTCCTGGGGGAACTACCCAAGCGATTGATCCTGGCCTGTGTGGAAAATACCAGTTTCAGCGGAGCCTACCCAAAGAACCCGTTTGACTTTAAACATTTCGGCATCAATTTTGTGGCCCTGCATGTGGATGGACAACAGGTCCCAGCCACGGCCTTAACGCCGAACTTTGGGCGCGCGAATTTCATTCGAGCCTATCAGAGCCCGTTTACAGCCACCGGTCAAATGAACGAGGACGAAGGGAATATGATCAGTCGGGAGGACTACGCGAACGGATACACGTTCTGTTTCGATCTGACCGCCACCTTAGATTACAACACATATAAGGGAAGTGGGAAGAGGTGCCGACATACTGACTGCGTCACATGACTTCACAGAATAGTCTTCTGGTTAACCTATTCTAAAGCACATACCAGGAATCTAACGATTCGTGATATGTGTTGTATCTCAGGTACGCTTTTATTCTACCTGTTCATGTGGCAACTTGGATGATATGACCACACGGCCCCTAGCACCGGCATAAGCGGTATTAGATACAAATCTAAGAGAGCTATGATGGAAATGCTCTGACAACTCGTATACTGGTAATTGGTGAGCTGTTTCGCTGTGACAACTCGTACATTGGATATTGGTGAGCTGTATCGTCGTCAGATGTAAATGACGGAATTTAACACAAAAGACTAGTCTGTAAGGCCCGATGTCGACCCAGCATCAACTTCCCACAAATGCCAACATATATCAAAGACCAGAAGGTCTGTACAGGGGGCGGGCCTCGGGGACGAAACGTCCACCAGCAGAATCTCGCCATATACAGGAAAAAATTACAACACATATAAGGGAAGTGGGAAGAGGTGCCGACATACTGACTGCGTCACATGACTTCACAGAATGGTCTTCTGGTTAACCTATTCTAAAGCACATACCAGGAATCTAACGATTCATGATATGTGTTGTATCTCAGGTACGCTTCTATTGTACCTGTTCATGTGGCAAATTGGATGATATGACCACACGGCCCCTAGCACCGGCATAAGCGGTATTAGATACAAATCTAGAGAGCTATGATGGAAATGCTCTGACAACTCGTATACTGGTAATTGGTGAGCTGTTTCGCTGTGACAACTCGTACATTGGATATTGGTGAGCTGTATCGTCGTCAGATGTAAATGACGGAATTTAACACAAAAGACTAGTCTGTAAGGCCCGATGTCGACCCAGCATCAACTTCCCACAAATGCCAACATATATCAAAGACCAGAAGGTCTGTACAGGGGGCGGGCCTCGGGGACGAAACGTCCACCAGCAGAATCTCGCCATATACAGGAAAAAATTACAACACATATAAGGGAAGTGGGAAGAGGTGCCGACATACTGACTGCGTCACATGACTTCACAGAATAGTCTTCTGGTTAACCTATTCTAAAGCACATACCAAGAATCTAACGATTCGTGATATGTGTTGTATCTCAGGTACGCTTTTATTGTACCTGTTCATGTGGCAACTTGGATGATATGACCACACGGCCCCTAGCACCGGCATAAGCGGTATTAGATACAAATCTAGAGAGCTATGATGGAAATGCTCTGACAACTCGTATACTGGTAATTGGTGAGCTGTTTCGCTGTGACAACTCGTACATTGGAGATTGGTGAGCTGTATCGTCGTCAGATGTAAATGACGGCATTTAACACAAAAGACTAGTCTGTAAGGCCCGATGTCGACCCAGCATCAACTTCCCACAAATGCCAACATATATCAAAGACCAGAAGGTCTGTACAGGGGGCGGGCCTCGGGGACGAAACGTCCACCAGCAGAATCTCGCCATATACAGGAAAAATTACAACACATATAAGGGAAGTGGGAAGAGGTGCCGACATACTGACTCCGTCACATGACTTCACAGAATAGTCTTCTGGTTAACCTATTCTAAAGCACATACCAAGAATCTAACGATTCGTGATATGTGTTGTATCTCAGGTACGCTTTTATTGTACCTGTTCATGTGGCAACTTGGATGATATGACCACACGGCCCCTAGCACCGGCATAAGCAGTATTAGATACAAATCTAGAGAGCTATGCTGGAAATGCTCTGACAACTCGTATACTGGTAATTGGTGAGCTGTTTCGCTGTGACAACTCGTACATTGGATATTGGTGAGCTGTATCGTCGTCAGATGTAAATGACGGCATTTAACACAAAAGACTAGTCTGTAAGGCCCGATGTCGACCCAGCATCAACTTCCCACAAATGCCAACATATATCAAAGACCAAAAGGTCTGTACAGGGGGCGGGCCTCGGGGACGAAACGTCCACCAGCAGAATCTCGCCATATACAGGAAAAAATTACAACACATATAAGGGAAGTGGGAAGAGGTGCCGACATACTGACTGCGTCACATGACTTCACAGAATAGTCTTCTGGTTAACCTATTCTAAAGCACATACCAGAATCTAACGATTCGTGATATGTGTTGTATCTCAGGTACGCTTTTATTGTACCTGTTCATGTGGCAACTTGGATGATATGACCACACGGCCCCTAGCACCGGCATAAGCGGTATTAGATACAAATCTAGAGAGCTATGATGGAAATGCTCTGACAACTCGTATACTGGTAATTGGTGAGCTGTTTCGCTGTGACAACTCGTACATTGGATATTGGTGAGCTGTATCGTCGTCAGATGTAAATGACGGAATTTAACACAAAAGACTAGTCTGTAAGGCCCGATGTCGACCCAGCATCAACTTCCCACAAATGCCAACATATATCAAAGACCAAAAGGTCTGTACAGGGGGCGGGCCTCGGGGACGAAACGTCCACCAGCAGAATCTCGCCATATACAGGAAAAAATTACAACACATATAAGGGAAGTGGGAAGAGGTGCCGACATACTGACTGCGTCACATGACTTCACAGCTGGCCCTCGCCAAGCAAGGCAATTTACGGTTGGAAATCCACTTTGCACGAGCCCTCCGGAGCATCGTCAATGTGATCTGCTACGCCGAGTATGACAACATCTTTCAAGTGGACAAGGCGCACAACGTCCTGTGTGACTTCTCCACCTAACATGGATACAGACCAGATAACCACCGTGCTGGAGAATGACCCAGAGACACGTATGGTCTTTCAAGGGGTGTTCGGCCGAGATGTGTTCCCATTCGACCGTATGTACCCTGCTGTACCCCGTTCTCAACACGGACCCGATGGATCGGCCCGGTGAACATTGGGTGGGCGTGTACTTGACAGAACAGCAGAGCGAATACTTTGACCCGTACGGCCTGCCACCCTCCATCCCGATTTAACAGACTTCATGGATCAAGGCACAAGACGTGGTGATGGAACAGTGAAACGTTGCAAAGCCTGACCAGTAGCATGTGCGGACAATATTGCTTGTTTTACCTGTAGCGTCGATGCCGGGGAAGAATCTTATCTACCATCGTACAGATGTTTGACGAGTACCCCAAGGCCGAGGACCGCGTTCTTTCAATGTACAAGCCCCCTGTTCTGGGCTTAAGTTCTTTCAATGTTCAAGCCCCCTGTTCTGGGCTGAAGTTCTATCGATTTCAATGTACAAGCCCCCTGTTCTGGGCTTCAGTTTTCACGTGGTTGTTCTCACGTTGTTGTTGTTAGTTATTGTTGAATGAAAAACAAAATGAGATCTCACAAACAAAAAACCCTGTCTTGTGTGTTTTCTATATGAACATAATGCATGAAGGCTATAACAGACATGTGGGGATTCGGTGAAACTGGCTTTGAACACCGTGGAGAAAGTAGCCAATCAGTGGCCTAGGATAATCCGAAATTCACCCGCACACTTCCGGTGATGCCGCGCCCGCGTGCGGCCGGATAACCCGCGCGCGCTGCGGCCTGGGCGGGGCGGACCGGGCCCGGGGAAACCCAGATGTTGAAAATCCGGACCCTACGTCTAAGGGAAAATTGGAACTCTTCCGGGTTCGGAGGTAGTTTTAGTGAAACCCAGAAGTGACGTCTGTGCGCAGAACCCACACCACCAAACCACAACCATGGACCCATAGTGGTGGGTCAACACACCCCCACGCACCCCCAAAATGCTTGCTTTCTATACTACGACCAGACTGCGCATGCACAGACCATTGAACACGGATGAACCATTAGTCCAGTCGGATACTCCTCCACGAGAGCTTCAAAATAAGACCTCAGACGACTCCATCGGACCCACAGTGACCCATGTCGGCGCCAGAATGTCTATTTCCGTATACTTCGTCTACTGCGCATGCGCAGAATCACGTCAGTTTTACGTCACATCCACCCCGTCGGATGCTGCTTCACGAATGCTTCACATTGATACCTCACTCGACCCCATCAGACCATTAGGGGCCGACCTAGACCCCAAAACGTCTATTTCCATACCCTTTTCCCCCAATTTCCTGTCTGCGCATGCGCAGAATGTGGACAACGAACGATACACTAGTCCAGGCGGATGCCCCCTCACATAGGCTTCACATTGATACCTCATACAACTCCATCGGCCCATTAGGGACCCCCCTAGACCGCAACACGTCTATTTCCACACCCTTTTCCCACAATTCCCTGTCTGCGCATGCGTAGAATGGCGATATTCCAATCCCACACGCACCCCATCGGATGCTCCTTCACGAATGCTTCACATTGATATCTCATACGACTTCATCGGACCATTAGGGGCTCCCCTAGATCCCAAAACGTCTATTCCATACCCTTGGTCTACCGCGCATGCGCAGAATGACCATATTCCAACCCCACAGCCAGCCCATCGGATGCCCCCTCACATATGCTTCACATTGATACCTCACTAGACTCCATCGGGCCACTTGTGACCCACCTAGACCCCAAATCGTCTATTTCCATACACTTGGTGTACCGCGCATGCGCAGAATGACGATATTTCAACCCCACACCCACCCCATCAGATGCCCCTTCACGAATGCTTCACATTGATACCTCATACCACCCAATCGGTACACTAGGGACCCCTCTCGCCCCTGAAGATTGCCGGGGAATGCCGGAGAATTTGGGACTACTTTCTGTCCGCGGAGGCAGACCGCATCACCACCAGACCGCATCACCGCGGAGGAATACACACGCCCGAGTCACGCAGACTGGAAGTGACGTCATACATGACGTCACACTTGCGCAGAACACCGCCACAAAACCGCCACAAAAGCTCATACCTGCGCACAACACTCCCGTGCACACCACTTTCTCGCGCATGCGCAGTGAGGCGCCAACCACTTTAAATGGGTAGACATCACTACTCATGCATCTCTGTTTGGAATGCTTCCGTACTTATGTCAGTTCCTAGCATGCCCCATTTCAAGAAGCTTCCTTAAACTGAGCTTTAATGTAATTAAACGGAGATTCCACAAAGGTAGCGTATTGCCCCAAAACACCCTCCGTTCATTGGTTGATACTTTAAACGGACAGTTCCAGTAATAACTGTACAGCCCTAATCTGCCTACAAGGCCTGGTATAGAGATATGAGTACCAGTATACAGAACTGTATCATGGAGGATGGCTCATTCACACTCATAATTTGTGTTGTTGACATGATTAAAGCTTGACGAATCTTTCGATTGAAATGATATATATGTAACATTTAATTTATTTCTACTTCCGAACACACTCATTTTCTTGACGGGGAATATTTAAAAAAAAACGAGAAACAACAAAACAGGCAAAATATACAGAGATTACACATGCGAACATTTCTTGTATTATTACTCGGAAATACGCTAGAACGCGTCTCCGGCCATCTAAGACCCCTGGAGTTTCCGGGGCCTGGGCGGCCCCTGGACCCTCCCCTATTTGTGCTGTGATAGTGCCCCCCCCCCCCCCCAATCACCAATTGCTTCCGCCGTGCCTGTTTACGATCACTTTAACTGGAAAATGATTGAACAGACATGGATGCTGATGAAATCTCGACATTACTGGACAGGATGAGGAATTAAGTTGGTAGGAAGCGGAAGATCGACTTCGAAGATGTCGCATTATTATCGGATGATATTATGTTTTCATTGATACACCCAATCTCACTGAAGTCATGTGATTTGTAATGGTCGGACTGGTAAAAGTTGAAAAGGGGGCCAAAATTGGCGCAATAGCCGAGATCGCCATTACAAATCTAGGGTAACTGGGCATGCGCACAAGGCGAGGTCACGAAAGGTCACTTGTACCAACGGCCGCATCCTGGCCAGGTTGAAAGTGGGTCATATCTCGGGAAAAGTACTTTTTCTGTGGAACTAAATTGTGTTCAGGGTGAATAAATATCCGGAGCCGTTCTTTCGCCTATCTGGCGGTAGTCCATGAGATTTTTTAATGATTTTACGTACAGTTGCACAAAATATCAACTGTTTTCCAACACTCGGCCTATCTCTCTAACGTTAAAAACTTCCGACTTGGTACAAACAGGAAGTTCACGAAAAGCTGCGCACACGCTGCGCAGTTGCAAAAAAATGAAATGGCGAAAGAGTCTATAGCGTGCGATGTCCTTTAAAACTTTGATCCCCCAGATTTTAGACGTCCAACTTACTACTGACCGTGTAGTGCTGCCATTATATTAGAGACGATATTCACGTCTACTACTTTACAACACAGACAGTTTAGCGAGGGTACCATGAAGCTAGAATCGCACAGCGACGCGACGTTAGTGGGTTCTTCTTTCCCGGTGTATTGAATAAAGGCATGGCAATATTCACTTTTTGGTAAAGATGAATACATGTTCAAATGATACGTAATGTATTTAGCCAGTTGACGTGTATTTGTTAGCCTGTGGTATTTACTAGCGAATCGTGAGTAGGCCTATGCATCCAACATCCAAACATATACGATTCTATGCTTAGGGGCAGGTCTCCCGCGGAATTATAAGGGCCATGTCCCCAAAACGTCACTATTGAAACGGCGGACAGATTAGTCGGCCCGTTTATACCGACTGGTATTCTTGTCTTTCCATGAATTTCGATAACAAAAACAAGTGGAATTCATTTGAATATATCTTTTCACACTTACACATGTTAGCGGAGGGCGGGGGGATCGAGTTAGGTGTTGTTGGAACGATATACAAGAGGTGGGAAAATTGACGTCTGGCGACTAAAAAGCTACAGGAAAGTAATCGTCAACACCCAACATTCAGACCCGAGAATACGGTGGATTCTCAGAAGTAGCCTTAGTATCTCGGCCGTGATTTTATTGTAGATGTTCATGTGGATACTATGAAGTATCCACACGGCCTCTATCACCGGCTTAAGCGGAATTAGATACGCTAGCTCGGGAGCTGTGATGACAGATCAGCTCAAACAATTCATCTGATGTTAATGGATGGGCATCATGGGCGTCTGATGGAGTAAACGCCTTAACATGGGGTAACCTGGTAAATGCAAGATACCAAGAAAAACTAACCTGTAAAATTCGACGTCGTAAGGCTTAAATTTTCACCGAAACAATAAACCTACATATATGTACAGAGGGCGGGTCTCGGGGACTAGCAGTCCATCAGCAAAATCCTACCATATACAGGTAATAAATTGGAGCGATATGCAAGAGGCGGGAAAAATTGACGACGTCTGGCGATTAAAGAGCAACCATATGACGCTACAGGAAAGTAATCGTCGACATCCAACATGTATCCAACATGTATCTGAATATACGACTCGTGGTCTATAAAACATAGCCTGCTGTGAAAATATCGATTTTCCCCCAATCTGTTAAGGACCAATGCTTCCAGATGCCCGGATATAATGTAGAATACCAAGCGTGTCATTTTTGTACAATTATATTCCATGGGCCAGAGTCGAAACTGGTACCACCTGAGGTGGCAAATTCTAGTAATGTTATTTGAAGAGGTATATGTCTGTAGATGTCATCCATAGGTGACAACCGTTGCAGATCGGTAGCTACGGGTAGCATACCACGCCTTTTCAACGCTACCCATTTCACTGTTCTAAATCCAAACTTTTGGGGTGAGGTATGGCCCCTCGAATATTTTTCTTATACTTCCCTATAGAGATTTAGGACTTCGCACACTTTGGACATGGGTGCTCTTCTATTGAAACAAGCAAACATCATGTCACATAATGATTTGGTGACGTCACAGTGACGTAATAACCCAGTGGGCAATTTATTGTCTCTTTTTTGTCCATTTTCAAATTTATTTTTTCAAATTCTGCTAGTACCACTTGGCATAGCAGATTTGATTCATGTTTATTGAAGATGTATTCCTATGTAGATGTTACCCATGTGTGATAACAGCTGCAGATCGGCACGTTATAGCACGCTTTCGAAACCCTACCCCGCCCCCATTCTGAACCCAAATATGGGGGGGTTATGGTTTCTCGAATATTTGTATTGTTCTTGCGGCTAGAGGGCTGAAAACTACGTTACGGTCCTTCTTTATAGAAACCAATAAACATAAATTAACAAAATCCCCTGATGACGTCACTATGACGTCATAAAACGAAAAATCAGTTTTTGCCGGCCTTTTAGTCTATTTTCAATAAATACTTCCTATTTAGTTGGTACCATTTTAGGTAGCAGATTCCATCAATGTTTTCTAAAGTGGTATTATTATGTAGTTGCTACCCATAGGTTATAACCTTTGAAGATCAGTAGCTTAAGGGTAATTATTGCTCTTTTTATGAAACCTGGCCTTATCCTTACTCTAATCCAAGCGTTGGGGGTGACAGG
The DNA here is from genome assembly GCA_036873755.1 of Hanleya hanleyi. NCBI lineage: Eukaryota > Metazoa > Mollusca > Polyplacophora > Lepidopleurida > Hanleyidae > Hanleya > Hanleya hanleyi. The sequence continues at coordinate 12,850 of JAVTVY010013255.1, read as the reverse complement.
GTATGGCCCACCAGATATTTTCTTTAAATTTATGTCTAAAGAGCTAAACGATTATAGCCTATACATTTTAGTTCTATGCTATTATAAAATGCTAAATAAAATTACTTTTATCTCTTTGGGGTGAATGAGGACAGTTATATTGAAATGATAATATCCCATTGATTAAATTCAATCGATGGTTCTTCGATGCAAAGACATGCCAAACGATGGAAGAGCAAGGCAAATTTAACTCATGGTAGTGTTACGTAAAAATAGACTGTCGATCTAGTTTTACTATTTTGTGTTGACAATTTCTATTCGACATGGAGTACATTTCCTGTGCAACATGTATGATAATTGCGGAGTATCCATCCCAAATACATACTGAGAACTTGGTAATATCTCCCCCCAGCGTGACAACTTGAATATGTGTTAAGAACAGAACCAGAATCTTGTTGGCAGGAGGAAAATATCGAATATGTGGCAGGAGTAGAGTGCTAACATCAGCGTGGGCGATTGCAAGCACAGGCGATGTTCGGGTCAAGTTTTCAACAAAGATAAACTCAGGTCATTTTATCACCGGTATTAAATAGGGTACAGCCACTGGATGGAAGAGACAAAGGGACTGTATAAGATTTAACCACCAAAGCCGCAAAGAATTCAAATCTGGAGACTATTCTGTTCAATTCAATAAAATGCGTCTGACCGGTTTTGTCAGGAGGAAATCGTTTCTATCCATAATTGCATGGTATGTGATGTAAAATGGATACCGGTAACAAACTATTGAACCAATCCGGAATCGACAATTGTCAAAGTAATGATGAGGTTGCATGGAGATTTTAGAATATGACCCATATGAACGTTCAACCAGATTTGATGATATGAAACGAACATCATGATGTCTTCAATTTCAGCATCATTCGAAACGGTTGTCAATTTTTCTTGCATAAAATACTATCTTGCTATGCCTGTGTAGAAGTTTGTGTTATTAGTGTCTTGTGAATAAGGGCTTTCGATTATTAATGCAGAAATTCCCTAAGCGTCATACTCGATAGTATCACCATCACAAATTTCCAGAACAGGTCATGACTGTATGCAGGAAAATGTGTAATTAGGGCAGGTTGGTGTTATGATCCTGGAGTTTTACTGATGCAGGAACTATTCATTATTATATAATGGTGTATGGTTATCTGAAGAGCTAGACACGATTTCAAAGTATAACTTCTGAACAATATTTCCAAACTGCCTTGTCATCCATGTGCCAAATTGTAAGGCAGATCATTTCATCATAATGGCATATGAGCCATTATGGAGTGAAAGTGGAAGTGAAATAATTTTTGAACATTGTTATCGAACTATCCGTCTCTGCAATTGACGATGTAGACATACTCTCTGCATCAATGCTGGCACTTTCTTTGTTCCACCAAAGATGTTAGCAGGATATATAATACTCCATATCAGCAACCATCCCAGTCGAGTATGGTCACAGCCTGTTAGTCCAGTTTCAGGTTTGCAGCATTTCACTATCGAGTATCGGCATCAATCCGATTGATGACGAAGCCTATGATGACGTTACCACGTATGCATGGTTCCTTTAAGATATTCATTTCATTTCGACAAAAGTTATACATCCAGGTGCGATCATCATCGAGAATACCATGGTCTAGCTTAACACTCATGAGACATGTTGACATCCATTTAAACAGCTAATTATGGAGTGGTCTTGTGGCTCTTCTGTTTTGCTGAGATCCCGAATGACACACACTGGCATTCTGACCTCAGCGCCGGGCCCCTGTGACCTTTGATAAAAAGTAAAGCGAATCACTTGATTGGCTGACAGAGTAGGCGACGTCATCAATGAATTATATACGTTCGACAAGGCCGTTTGCCAGGGATCCCGATTGTAGAAGAGATAGGGGGAGGGAATGGCCTGGTAGCGGGGCTGGAGTCACCAAGGGATCACCTTGTTGATTTCCTAGATATTTTGCCACTATCAGATTCCTCAGTAGCTCTATCATGTGCGTTTGGAGAAGATGTGAATACTCTAACACGTTATTGATGGTATTGGATTTTCCTGCATTTCTATCTTTGCAATCTCTGAAACAGGTTCATTGGGCATGCATTTATGCAGCTCTCAGCAGGCAGCAGCTTTCACGGGATAATACCCAGACGCAATAGTGTTATCAAAATCTTCTGAAAAACTCTAAAAGGGCAATGTTTATGCATTTTAAGACGCAAACATCGCATTTCAAATACAGATATCTAACACATATGGCCACCTCTAGCTATGAAACAAATTTGCTAGCATCGAGTGGATAATCCGTTCAACACGTTGGCATGACTAAAGCATAACATTTGCTGGGATACCACGTTGACCAACCTGGATTAGCAAATAATCGGTGGCCAAGATGGCTAGGAAGGTAAGGTCTTAAAAACGATGCAAATTCTAGGATGGCCAGCATTAGCTCATCATAAAGGGTGACAAAATGTTGTAGCATTTGTAAATTGAGAAGGTATTTGTACTCATCAAGGTTAATTGCAATTATAACAAAATGGCAGACATCTAAAGTCTGATCGCAAAATATGGTAGATTAAGAGGAAAATTCCATTTCGTCAGATTCATACCAATATTGACAGAAGAACGAAATTTGGGGGAACATACGAATGGGAAGAACGATTGGTAGTCAAGATGAGGGATCAGTGGAAATATCGCAACATCTCGGAATATTTCCCTAATTGTCCTTCTCCACGTCTTTCGTACGGCCACTGTTTGGCCGCTTACGCTCTTCAAGGAAACATAACATGATTTACCACTTCATTTGGTTCAAGTAAAAATGAGAAAATAAAATAACTCCAAAATCATCATTATTATTCAGTCGCGGTGACGTCATCACAGCATCAGATGAAGGTTTGAATAGACGCTTCAATAAAAAAAAAGACATGAAGGTACTTGGTACTTGGTTGGTACTTTTCTGCTATCTAACCATAATGGAAATATCGGAAGGGCCATACCCTACCTGCAAACATAGGTTGAGAATACAGAAAATGTAGTGTCCGGAAAATGTACTATAACAGCCCATAAACTACCGATATACAACGGCTGTCACAGATGCATAGCATTTGCATGCAAATACCCCTTACAAAAAATGAACCGAATCTATTACCTCAAGGAAATACATATTGAAAGTAACGAAAAATAAAAAAAATGGAAAAACATATTGAAAGTCACGAAAATTTTAAAAAATAATTTATTGTTCATGTTATGACGTCCCTTTGACGTCATGAAATGATCGTTTCAAATCCCATTAACCTGTTTCGGTAGGCGAATACCTCATATGTAAGGCGTGAAAAGTTATAGCTCTCTAACAACAGGGATAATTAAAATATCCAAGAAATGATACCCCACTCCCCCCACCCCAATTTTTGGTTCAGAATGTGATGGGGGAGGGTTCAGAAAGTGTACCATAACTACCACTACGCTACTGACCTGCATTTGTTATTACATATGAGCAAAATCTACATACAAATACCTCTTTAAAGAGCATATACCAAAGATAATACGTCACATGTTGCCAGCAGAATTGGAAAAAAAAACCAATTGAAAAACCAACCAAAATTTCGACAATAAATGCTGTCACATGTTATTACGTCACCATGACATCATATCAAGGCATGTTAACCTGTGTCAATAGACCAGGCCCTGCCCCCAAAGTATGTGAAGCTTCAGCTCTCCAGCACCAGAAATAACTAATATTACAACACGTATAAGGGAAGTGGGAAGAGGTGCCGACATACGGACAGAGCCACATGACCTCACAGTATAGTCTTCTGGTTAACCTATTTTAAAGCACAAACCAAGAATCTAACGATTCGTGATATGTGTTGTATCTCAGGTACGTTTTTATTGTACCTGTTCATGTGGCAACTTGGATGACATGACCACACGGCCCTTTACACCGGCATAAGCGGCATTAGATACAAATCTAGAGAGCTATGATGGAAATGCTCTGACAACTCGTATATTGGTAATTGGTGAGCTGTTTCGCTGTGACAACTCGTACACTGGGCATTGGTGAGCTGTATCGTCGTCAGATGAAAATAACGGCATTTAACATAAAAGACTAGTCTGTAAGGCCCGATGTCGACCCGGCATCAACTTCCCACAAATGTCAACATATATCAAACACCAAAAGGTCTGTACAGGGGGCGGGCCTCGGGGACGAAACGTCCACCAGCAGAATCTCGCCATATACAGGTAAAAATTACAACACGTATAAGGGAAGTGGGAAGAGGTGCCGACATACTGACAGAGCCACATGACCTCACAGTATAGTCTTCTGGTTAACCTATTCTAAAGCACAAACCAAGAATCTAACGATTGGTGATATGTGTTGTATCTCAGGTACGCTTTTATTGTACCTGTTCATGTGGCAACTTGGATGACATGACCACACGGCCCTTTGCACCGGCATAAGCGGTATTAGATACAAATCTAGAGAGCTATGATGGAAATGCTCTGACAACTCGTATATTGGTAACTGGTGAGCTGTTTCGCTGTGACAACTCGTACACTGGGCATTGGTGAGCTGTATCGTCGTCAGATGAAAATGACGGCATTTAACACAGCAGACTAGTCTGTAAGGCCCGATGTCGACCCAGCATCAATTTCCCACAAATGCCAACATATATCAACATATAATATATCCATTCCCCTGCTCCCATTGTTTGACTTCGGAATAGGAGTAGGAGTGTGGTTAAGAAATTGTGTTTTGCTACCGTTAAGCTACCGATCTGCAACGGTTATCACATATGGATAACATATACAAACATGTACCTCTTCGAAATACAAGCGTCTAGTCCGTCATTCATAATTCAGCCGTCGTCCATTAAAGAATATCCGCGTCCATAATCCAAAGACCTATTCCATATCCATATAACAGTATTAGCACCAAATTCAAAAAAGACAATCATAGTATACATAAACATAGGCTAGTTTCCTGCAAGAGAGAAGCGGTCAACAGTTTTCAATAATGCCGACAAGACATCATGATGTTCCAAAAATATAAAATCCGTATCGCTGATCAGTATTCTTAATCCATAATAATCGTTGTAAAGTCGTTATCTAGAGAATGATGTATCTCAGTCACGCTTTGATTGTGAGTGTTCATATGAGCACCATGAGGATCTTGAAGTACATGGGTTCATATGGCCCCTAGCTCCGGGTTAAGCGGAATTAGACACAAGTTACGAAACGTAACGCCATAGATCTTGCACGATACGTTCGTATTTTGCTATCAGCATGCGATGCGATATCAGCATAGAAAAACATTACTAGAATTTGTCACCTGGAGTGGTACCGATCGGTGACATTTCGGGTCTTGGCCCATGGACTAAATACTGTAATATTTACTGATGTCTGCTTTATAAACTAACTTAACTAGACTAGGGAAATGTACCTTGTGATCAGCTTTACGAAGCGACTTCTACATAAGCGAGTGAAAGACTGTCTGAACATAAACACTACATAGTAAAACTAAGCAAGGAAAGTAAGGACGTTCATAATGTATCTACATGCGATAGGTAGAAGTGTGAGGGACCTTGTACATTAGGTGCGTTTATTCGATTTCCAATTCACATCCAAAGAGAGATGCATATTGTACAGAGAAAGACGGACGAGAGTAGATAAGACAATAAGGAAAAGACAAACAGGGCCTTCATACACATTATACATATATTTCCTCTTACGTTTATCAAGTGTCAATAACTAATGTACGTTTCATGCTAGAACGGTCACAATACAGCGAGCCTATCGCGACTTGACGGGGTTACAAGTCTGATAGTGTAAACAACTAGATACAATCGATCGAATACGATCGAGGAGGCATCCGTTTTGCATCTTTAGTAAAAGAAACATTCACTATTTGTGAAGAGAGTAAAGACGTAAAACTTGGTAAAAACACCATTAACATGTCCCCAAAAGATGCCTTGAGGGGAGGTACCCTGTACCAAATTTGAAAGAAACCCTTCAGTTCCAACAGTTACTGTCCGGAAATGCAATTTTACCTCGGCCCATAGGTTAATTTCAACTGAGATCTTGATCTCTTGACATTGGCAATGGAAAATGTTAACTTGGCCTTCAAGTGGATCCTCCTGGAGAAGATCGACAAGAAAAACAATCCCAAGCGAAACCTTCAGGTAAGTTTTAAAAAGTTATTGTCCAGAAACATAATTTTAAAATTGTCCCCAGGTGGTGCCACCTATATGTGGATCGGCATGCAAAACAATGCCAAGCGAGATATTGAGTTGAGGTAACTACACACCAAATTTGGAATGAATTGGTCCAGGTTTCCAAAAGTTATTGTCTGGAAACACTTTTAACTTAGCTTTCAGGTGGCGCCACTTATACACGAATCAACACGAAAAACAATCTCAAGCCAGATGTTGGGGCAAGGTACACACCAAATTTGGAAAGAATCCTTAAGGTTTTCAAAAGTTATCGTCTGGAAATGCAATTTTAACTTGGCCCCCAGGTGTTGTCACTTAGAAGCGGATTGGCACGAAAAACAATTCCAAGCAAGATCTATAGGCAAGGGATCCACTTACCAAATACCATAACACATGGGTCTGTGCCTGATAAATCGAGACCTTTTGCTGTTGCAATTCATTCAGGGGTGGCAGAATTGTACCAATATTGCAGACTACACACAAATTTCAACTTTCTGCCAAGATATATTGGCTATATGTTCCAACACAATATATTGGGGTCGGGCGAGAGCTAGTTTGGGAGATAGAGGGTGGAGCTTGGCGCCCTGGTGGTGGGGAAATGCTCTCCTCGAGGGTGGTGGTAGGTGTGTTGACATGAAGGCCATAGAAAGCTCCCTGTACATGAAACAACCACACTGAAAGCTGCATGCCATGATCTGTCAGTCTGAAGAACCACAAGGTTGAATTCAATTCAATTCAGAAAATTGATCATATGCACAATGTGAACCCAAACTTTAGGAAGTTGTAATTAATACAGTAAGTTACACGTGTGGACACAAATGGTTTGTGCAAAAGATTTAGGGTAAATCATATGATGTGGAATACACTTATTTGATAGCAAAACTGAAGGAAATGTTATCCTTCATTTAAGACGACACGGAATTCAAAACTAACAGGGATTCGGTGGGGATTCCCCGCCAGTTATTTGACATTATCCTTCCGAAATAAAATATGGTTCGTGCACAAGCTTTAGGGAAATTCATATGATGTGGAACACAATTATTTGATAGCAAAATTGAAGGAAATGGGGTCAGGGTTTCGGTACTGCAGGGAATCCCCAGCCAGTTATTTCATATTATACTTCTGAAATAAAATATGGTTCATAAAAATGCTTTAGGGTAAATCATATGATGTAGAATAGAATAATTTGATAGCAAAATTGAAGGAAATGTTGTCCTTCATTTAAGACGACACGAAATTCAAAACTAGTACTGCGGGAAATCCCGCCGGTTTTTGTTCATATTGTACGTTTGAAATATGTCATCAACCTATTGGTAATTACTATACAGAACTATATATTGTAGATGATTCGGCATGTGTGTATGTATAAGGCCATCCTTAAAAATAAGTTTGTTGCGCGTAACCCGACCGACTGTCCAAAAATCCGCCGACTGGAAACTTTTTTCGCCGATTTTCCGACCGGTCATCTTTTTATTTTATTTTGCAATGTCAGAATTATCTCCCCTATCTCCTCTCTCGTGTAAACGTATGTAAAACGTTCGCCTAGCAAAAGCAAGCAGGATTTCACTCTCCAGTAGTCGGCGATGTGAGCTTATGTCACACGTTTTGAAGGCATATCCTCCATGGCTCAGTCCGTAGGGGAATGCAGTTTTCGTCGACCACGTGTATATGGCGGGAAGTTCCCCCTTCTGTTTTGTGTTTGGGTTTGATGGAGAGTCGAGAGGACAATAAACACATCGAGAGGCAACAGCAACACACAGGATGGGAAAAATATTTCAAAACGGTTGGTTATTAAAACCTGCCATAAAGAGCTCTGTCGCGAATCGACTTGGAACGTAGAATGTTTAGGACTGTCACCATCACCACGTGGTAGACTGGCCGCCGTCGTCTAATAACGTTGGGCCGATTGACGATAGCGGGTCATGCGCAGTGGCTGGGTACTAGTCTACACCACGTGGGTCCGTACACCGACAGATTCTGAGACTGACGATGTTACAACAACAACGATGTTTGGATTTCTACTTTTATTCGAGAAGACTTCAGTGTGCCTAAATGCAGAAAATCTATACTGCTTTGTTGTTTAACGGAAACTTTATAACCCTCTATGTCGATGAAGCCATGGATATAGTGTCGGTGGCTTCAGCGGTCTTGACAAATTAGATGGTGCCGTCAGCTTAATTTTGACGTTCCGATGTCGGCATCAAATACGCTTGTCAGAATTCCACCTCGGACTAAATTCCACGAAAAGACACAGGTTAGAAACTTAGTATTTGCCTCATTGTTGTCAGTAAATTAAATTACGATGTATTTCTAATCTGAATAAAGGAAGTACCTAAGTATTCAATAAAAGCACACCATAAATTTGCGACGAGGAAGGACAGTAATGATGTTAATGATTAATTTGAGGTAATTTTCTCAACTCCAAATGGTATAATGAACAACCTTCTGTATAACACTGAGAGGATTTTTTTCTTTCCTGTCACAATTTTGGCAAAAGTTTGTCTGGTAGTGGTATATGTAAATTATTATTTTTTTTGACCAGCTAGTCACTAGTCATTTGCAAGAATGTGTTCAAGGATGTCGATGTCTTCTAAGAAATAAAACAGTTACACAAGCCTGAATTTAAGAATATCTTGCTTTATACCTTGAAGATAACTAGTTTTCTATACTGAAATAATTTTGCTGCCAGACAAAAAGAATATTTCAAATGACCTGCTTAGTATCTGAACTAAATCACACTAACCTCTTCCAGCCTCCCCAAAAGGAAAACCCGATCTAAAAAAAAAAAAAAAAATTACCTACCTACCGACCCAACTTCCTGAGGTAGGGTCGGGTTACAGCCAACAAACATATTTTTAAGGATGGCCTAAACAATGTACACTGCATCTCATACCTTAGGTTAGCATCACATGAGGGTGAGAATCTGTGCAACATTTGGTGCCCCATGGGTGGGGACATTCTCCTGAGGGTAGTGCATAGGTTGAATAAGTGTAGCATCATATAATATCCAGGAATATATGACAATTGGGAAGAAAGTGGGGCGAACGGGGCTTAGTTCAGGAGACATAGCGTGGGGCCGTGAAGCTGTGGACAGGACCAATTTTTAAAGTCCAAAACACCTTTCGTGGACAAGGACAGATGGTGTAAGACTCACGAAATATAATTGACAAAGGATCTGCTGCAAGTTGTTATGTCAGTCTTTTGTCCAGGATATTACCTTTTCAATGGGAGGGCTTACACCAAAGCCTTGTCAGGACAGAGACAAGAACAGGGACACGGTCGTCCACGGTCGTCCACGGATATCATTTAGATCTCTATATTAAGCTTTTCACAGTTACGGACTCGATAAAATCTGTTAAATTTTTTCAGGGAATTATTGTCCGGAAATTAAATTTTAACTTTGCTCCCAGGTGTCGCCACATATAGGTGAATCAACACAAACAAATATTATATGGTCTTGTTACCTGTACCTCCTACCTAGGTTTGGCACTGAGATGTTCTTTAATTAATGTGTCTATGTCAGTGGCTTTAAAATCTGCAAAGCCACCGTCTCTGTTTAATTCATTTGAGGGAGAAATGTATATACATGTACATGTTCCGGGGCCGAAAATCACCATACTGTACACAATTGAATGGCATGTACACCAGGAACTTAACGTACTTTAGATGCAAATGGCTTCAGACTATTTTGACAGTCATAACTGTGAACCAATCACTGATGTGCTATCTATGCAAATGAGAATATAGAATTAGTACCCAAGCAGACAGCCACTTCACCACCCAAGCAGAGACAGCCATTTCACCATATGGTCCAGATGAGAAATTTGCATATAACAGAAAATATAGATAAAACATAGTATCCAGTCTCGGACAGAACTTAAAAATAATAGGTGTCTTCCCCCAGACAGGGGAAATATGCACAACAATTTAGAAGTTCATTGACAACGGCATTTGGAAGCTATCCAACGGAATAGATTGAACAAAATGAAAATTTGCTTATAACGAAATTTGCAGATAAAAACCCAGTTCCCAATTTCGGACAGCATTGAAAAACAATAGGTATCTTCCCCTAAGCAGGACCAATGAGCACCACAAATTTGAAGTTGATTAGCAAAGGCATTAAGAAGTTATCCGACGAAAAAAAAAGTGAGCGGAAGCAGAAACAGAAGAAAGAAGAAAATGACAAACACATAATGCATTCCTAGGGATGCCTAATTATACTGTGCGCAAGGTATTATGTCCGTATTGTGACACTGGCTGTTGGCGTTCGGATGGATGCTCCTAATATACAGGTTTCAATATTCAGCAGTCAGGTCGTCCATCAAATAATGTCCGCGTATGTCGACGGCTTTCTTCACCGCGATGACCTAAAAGCTGTTGTCATCGTCGTCCTCGTCTACGCCGTCGTCAATGTCGTCATCATAGATGTCATCGTCAACATCGTCTTCATCGCTGGGTGGGTTGCTGGAAACGTCAGTAGTATACACCGAGCATTTCGACGCAACAACCCCCCACTGCGCATGCGTGTGACGTCACAGCGACCTGTTTTGGGGCGGTATTGGGGGGGTGTGCGCATGCGTGTGGGATGGGTGGTGGGATGGGTGGTGGGTTTAAGATGGCGGCTGTGGGATGGGTGGTGGGATGGGTGGTGGGTTTAAGATGGCGGCTGTGGGATGGGTGGTGGGATGGGTGGGGGGTTTAAGATGGCGGCTGTGGGATGGGTGGTGGGATGGGTGGTGGGTTTAAGATGGCGGCTGTGGGATGGGTGGTGGGTTTAAGATGGCGGCTGTGGGATAGGTGGTGGGATGGGTGGTGGGTTTAAGATGGCGGCTGTGGGATGGGTGGTGGGATGGGTGGTGGGTTTAAGATGGCGGCTGTGGGATGGGTGGTGGGATGGGTGGTGGGTTTAAGATGGCGGCTGCTGGCGGCGGGATGGGTGGTGGGATGGGGTGGTGGGTTTAAGATGGCGGCGATGCTGGTGGGTTTAAGATGGCGGCTGTGGGTGGGTGGGGATGGAGGTGGTGGGTTTAAGATTACAGCCCGAATCATAACGGACTGAAATTATTGAACCAGCACAGGGGCTTGGACTAGAAAGAGGGGGAGGGGTTGTTTTTGTCGTTGGCGACCCTGTGCGACATGTTACTACTTTTACATCGGTAAAAGGAATAACATTACAGCCCGAATCATAACGGACTGAAATTATTGAACCAGCACAGGGGCTTGGACTAGAAAGAGGGGGAGGAGGGGTGTTTTTGCATGATTACAGATATTGTCACTGTCGTTGGTGTCTAGACTTGTTCTGGGTTGTACAGTTCTGCCATGCGGAGGATGGGTACTAGTATTTCGCTGACGTCCTAGTAATAAACATAATCTATAGGTGTTGTACCATGTTAATAGGATCAGTCTAGCATCTGTACCGCCCTAGGGTCGAGTGTTTATTGTCCCGTGTATCTCCGCAAGAAAACAACAAACAAAATGGCGGCTCCAGGGTGGTGTGGGGATGCCCTTTCCATATCACGGCGTCGACCGTAGCGCCATCTGCACACATTGACGCAAGGGAGACAACTCGTGTAGCCTAAGGGTATGGACATAGCCGTGTTGGAGCTAGGGGAGTTACTACTGGTCCAATGGGGTCGAGTGAGGTATCAATGTGAAGCTTAGGTGAAGGGGCATCTGATGGGCTGGGTGTGGGGTTGAACTAGCGGCATTCTGCGCATGCGCGGTGGCCCAGGGGTATGGAAATAGCCGTGTTGGGAGCTAGGTGAGTTACTACTGGTCCGATGGGGTCGAGTGAGGCACGCTGTGAAGCCTAGGTGATGGGCATCTGACTGACTAGCGGGTTTGAACTAGTTGGCCTGCGCATGCGCGGTGGCCCAAGGCATGGAAATAGCTGTTGGGAGCTAGGTGAGTTACTACTGGGTCCGATGGGGTCGAGTGAGGTATCAAAGTGAAGCTTAGGTGAAGGGCATCTGAAGGGAGGTGTGGGGTTGAACTAGTGGTATTCTGCGCATGCGCGGTGGCCCAAGGGTATGGACATAGCCGTGTTGGAGCTAGGGGAGTTACTAATGGTCCAATGGGGTCACGAGTGAGTTATCAAAGTGAAGCATTCAAGCGGGGCATCTAATGGGCTGGGTGTGGGGTGAAACCTTTACACCGCGCGCGCCGGGGTCAAAGGTCACTTCCGGTCACGTGAACGGGAGCGGAAGTGACCACAGAGGTCATATGCAAAATGTGTCACCTGACCTCAGCTAGCGTGCTATGTGAAGGAAGTGGCCTCGGACTGTTTCATCAGACACTCTGTCAGCCACCAAGATGTTCACTTGTACTACGTGCTCAAAATCATTCACTCGTCTGCACGATTTGCGCCGCCATGAGGCTACCAAGCACGAAGGAACCGCCCGGTATAGCTGTACGATATGTACACTGTCGTTTCAGCGCCCGGATCATTTACAGCGCCACACACGTGCACGCCATGAAGTACACAAGCGTCCATGCCAAGAATGTGGTCGGCTTTTTCAAACTGACCAGTCAGTTGATGCGACACCAACTCACACGACACCCTGTTCCGCAGCCACGTTTGCAGGTAGAAGAGCCCGTAGGCATCAATATCGAAACAGGGGGAACTCCCACCCATCGCACGAGGGCC
>JAVTVY010013254.1:0-52678 GCA_036873755.1 Hanleya hanleyi | reverse complement strand
GTGAAGCAAGCAGGCAGGCAGGCTGGTCAGGTCAGGTAAGTCAGAGTGCTACGCAAGGTAGTGCAATGAATACACCCTTTCCCTAAAAATCGACTCCTTTTATACGTTTTTCTACAAGCCGCCATCTTGAATCCCACCACCCACCAACCACATGCCGCCATCTTGAATCCCACCACCCACCATCCACATGCCGCCATCTTGAATCCCACCACCCACCAACCACATGCCGCCATCTTGAATCCCACCACCCACCATCCACATGCCGCCATCTTGAATCCCACCACCCACCATCCACATGCCGCCATCTTGAATCCCACCACCCACCATCTACATGCCGCCATCTTGAATCCCACCACCCACCATCCACATGCCGCCATCTTGAATCCCACCACCCACCATCCACATGCCGCCATCTTGAATCCCACCACCCACCATCCACATGCCGCCATCTTGAATCCCACCACCCACCATCCACATGCCGCCATCTTGAATCCCACCACCCACCATCCACATGCCGCCATCTTGAATCCCACCACCCACCATCCACATGCCGCCATCTTGAATCCCACCACCCACCATCCACATGCCGCCATCTTGAATCCCACCACCCACCATCCACATGCCGCCATCTTGAATCCCACCACCCACCATCCACATGCCGCCATCTTGAATCCCACCACCCACCATCCACATGCCGCCATCTTGAATCCCACCACCCACCATCCACATGCCGCCATCTTGAATCCCACCACCCACCATCCACATGCCGCCATCTTGAATCCCACCACCCACCATCCACATGCCGCCATCTTGAATCCCACCACCCACCATCCACATGCCGCCATCTTGAATCCCACCACCCACCATCCACATGCCGCCATCTTGAATCCCACCACCCACCATCCACATGCCGCCATCTTGAATCCCACCACCCACCATCCACACCCCCTCACACGCATGCGCACATCGCCACTTGTGACGTCAAAACAGGTTCTGCGCATGCGCAGTGAGGGGCTGTTAACTCAATTTACGCATTGTATACTACTAGCGTAGCTTTCAGAGACTTAAACTTATATAAACTAATAGAATTACAACTATTAATATGGGAATCGTTTGGCCGTGTCAAGGTTCTATCCACAATGTGGACCGTTATCGTTCAGAAATGTCTCTGATTGGATGGACCTTTTTCCGGATTGAGGCTTTGACCAATCAAGTTAGTGAAGATATCCCTTGATGCACTGGGGGTTCTATCAGGTTAATCCTTCCATTAAACTGCTGGATCACAGGGGATAGAACCTTCCATATCAGGTTAATCCTTCCATTAAACTGCTGGGTCACACGGAGATAGAGCCTTCCATATCCGGTTAATCCTTCCATTAAACTGCTGGGTCACACGGAGATAGAACCTTCCATATCAGGTTAATCCGTCCGTTAAACTGCTGGGTCACACGGGGATAGAACCTGCCATATCAGGTTAATCCGTCCATTACACAGCTGGGTCACACGGAGATAGAACCTTCCATATCAGGTTAATCCGTCCATTAAACGGCTGGGCCACACGGAGATAGAACCTTCCATATCAGGTTAATCCGTCCGTGGAACTGCTGGGTCACCCGGAGATAGAACCTTCCATATCGGGTTAATCCGTTCATTAAACTGCTGGGTCACCCGCAAATGGAACCTTCCATATCAGGTTAATCCGTCCTTGGAACTGCTGGATTACGCGGAGATAGAACCTTCCACATCAGGTTAATCCGTCCGTGGAACTGCTGGGTCACCCGGAGATAGAACCTTCCCTATCGGGTTAATCCGTTCACTAAACGTCTGGGCAACACGGAGATAGAACCTTCCATATCTGGCTAATCCACCCATTAAACTGCAGGGTCCCTCGGAGATAGAACCTTCCATATCAGTTTAATCCGTTCATTAAACTGCTGGGTCACACGGAGAGAGAGAACCTTCCATATCGGGTTAATCCGTCCATTAAGCTGCTGGGTCACACGGAGAGAGAAACTTCCATAGGTTAATCCTTCCATTAAACTGCTGGGTAACACGGAGATAGAACATTCCATATCAGGTTAATCAGTCCATTAAACTGCTGGGTCACCCGGAGATGGAACCTTCCATATTTGGTTATTCCATACATTAAACTGCTGGGTCACACGGAGATAGAACCTTCCATATCAGATTAATCCGTCCATTAAACTGCTGGGTCAGACGGGGATAGAACCTTCCATATCAGGTTAATCCTTCCATTAAACCGCTGGGTCACACGGAGATAGAACCTTCCATATCAGGTTAATCCTTCCGTTAAACTGCTGGGTAACACGGAGATAGAACCTTCTATTTCAGGTTAATCCTTCCATTAAACTGCTGGGTCACACGCAGATAGAACCTTCCATATCAGGTTAATCCTTCCATTAAACTGCTGGGTAATACGGAGATAGAACCTTCCATATCAGGTTAATCCGTCCATTGAACTGCTGGGTCACACGAAGATAGAACCTTCCATATCAGGTTAATCCGTCCATTAAACTGCTGGGTAACACGGAGATAGAACATTCTATATCAGGTTAATCCGTCCATTAAACTGCTGGGTCATCCGGAGATGGAACCTTCCATATTAGGTTGATCCATACATTAAACTGCTGGGTCACACGGAGATAGAACCTTCCATATCAGGTTAATCCGTCCATTAACTGCTGGGTCAGACGGGGATAGAACCTTCCATATCAGGTTAATCCGTCCGTTAAACTGCTGGGTCACACGGGGATAGAACTTGCCATATCAGGTTAATCCGTCCATTAAACTGCTGGGCCACACGGAGATAAAACCTGCCATATCAGGTTAATCCGTCCGTGGAACTGCTGGGTCACTCGGAGATAGAACCTTCCATATCGGGTTAATCCGTTCATTAAACTGCTGGGTCACCCAGAAATGGAACCTTCCATATCAGGTTAATCCGTCCTTGGAACTGCTGGATCACGCGGAGATAGAACCTTCCACATCAGGTTAATCCGTCCGTGGAACTGCTGGGTCACCCGGAGATAGAACCTTCCCTATCGGGTTAATCCTTTCACTAAACGTCTGGGTAACACAGAGATAGAACCTTCCATATCTGGCTGATCCATCCATTAAACTGCAGGGTCACACGGAGATAGAACCTTCCATATCAGTTTAATCCGTTCATTAAACTGCTGGGTCACACGGAGAGAGAGAACCTTCCATATCGGGTTAATCCGTCCATTAAGCTGCTGGGTCACACGGAGAGAGAAACTTCCATAGGTTAATCTTTCCATTAAACTGCTGGGTAACACGGAGATGGAACCTTCCAGATTAGGTTAATCCATACATTAAACTGCTGGGTCACACGGAGATAGAACCTTCCATATCAGGTTAATCCGTCCATTAAACTGCTGGGTCAGACGGGGGTAGAACCTTCCATATCAGGTTAATCCGTCCGTTAAACTGCTGGGTCACACGGAGATAGAACCTTCCATATCAGGTTAATTCGTCCATTAAACTGCTGGGTTACACGAGGATAGAACCTTCCATATCAGGTTAATCCGTCCATTAAACTGCTGGGTCACACGGAGATAGAACCTTCCATATCAGGTTAATCCGTCCGTGGAACTGCTGGGTCACCCGGAGATAGAACCTTCCATATCGGGTTAATCCGTTCATTAAACTGCTGGGTCCCCCGGAGATGGAACCTTCCATATCGGGTTAATTCGTTCATTAAACTGCTGGGTCCCCCGGAGATGGAACCTTCCATATCGGGTTAATCCGTTCATTAAACTGCTGGGTCCCCCGGAGATGGAACCTTCCATATCGGGTTAATTCGTCCATTAAACTGCTGGGTCACCCGGAGATAGAACCTTCCATATCGGGTTAATCCGTTCATTAAACTGCTGGGTCCCCCGGAGATGGAACCTTCCATATCGGGTTAATTCGTTCATTAAACTGCTGGGTCCCCCGGAGATGGAACCTTCCATATCGGGTTAATCCGTTCATTAAACTGCTGGGTCCCCCGGAGATGGAACCTTCCATATCGGGTTAATTCGTCCATTAAACTGCTGGGTCACCCGGAGATAGAACCTTCCATATCGGGTTAATCCGTTCATTAAACTGCTGGGTCCCCCGGAGATGGAACCTTCCATATCGGGTTAATTCGTTCATTAAACTGCTGGGTCCCCCGGAGATGGAACCTTCCATATCGGGTTAATCCGTTCATTAAACTGCTGGGTCCCCCGGAGATGGAACCTTCCATATCGGGTTAATTCGTCCATTAAACTGCTGGGTCACCCGGAGATAGAACCTTCCATATCGGGTTAATCCGTTCATTAAACTGCTGGGTCCCCCGGAGATGGAACCTTCCATATCGGGTTAATCCGTCCTTGGAACTGCTGGATCACGCGGAGATATAACCTTCCACATCAGGTTAATCCGTCCGTGGAACTGCTGGGTCACCCGGAGATAGAATATTCCCTATCGGGTTAATCCGTTCACTAAACGCCTGGGTAACACGGAGATAGAACCTTCCATATCTGGCTAATCCATCCATTAAACTGCAGGGTCACACGGAGATAGAACCTTCCATATCAGTTTAATCCGTTCATTAAACTACTTGGTCACACGGAGAGAGAGAACCTTCCATATCGGGTTAATCCGTCCATTAAGCTGCTGGGTCACGCGGAGAAAGAAACTTCCACATCAGGTCAATCCGTCCGTGGAACTGCTGGGTCACCCGGAGATAGAATCTTCCCTATCGGGTTCATCCGTTCACTAAACGTCTGGGTAACATGGAGATAGAACCTTCTATATCTGGCTAATCCATCCATTAAACTGCAGGGTCACACGGAGATAGAACCTTCCATATCAGTTTAATCCGTTCATTAAACTACTGGGTCACACGGAGAGAGAGAACCTTCCATATCGGGTTAATTCGTCCATTAAGCTGCTGGGTCACACGGAGAGAGAAACTTCCATATCAGGTTAATCCTTCCATTAAACTGTTGAGTCACACGGAGATAGAACCTTCCATATCAGGTTAATCCTTCCATTAAACTGCTGGGTCACACGGAGATAGAACCTTCCATATCAGGTTAATCCGTCCATGGAACTGCTGGGTCACACGGAGATAGAACTTTCCATATCAGGTTAAACCGTCCATTAAACTGCTGGTTCACATGGAGATAGAACCTTCCATATCAGGTTAATCCGTCCATGGAACTGCTGGGTCACACGGAGATAGAACCTTCCATATCCGGTTAATCCGTCCATTAAACTGCTGCGTCACACGGAGATAGAACCTTCCATATCAGGTTAATCCATACATTAAACTGCTGGGTCACACGGAGATAGAACCTTCCATATCGGGTTAATCCGTCCGTGGAACTGCTGGGTCACCCGGAGATAGAACCTTCCATATCGGGTTAATCCGTCCATGGAACTGCTGGGTCACACGGAGATAGAACCTTCCATATCGGGTTAATCCGTCCGTGGAACTGCTGGGTCACACGGAGATAGAACCTTCCATATCCGGTTAATCCGTCCATTAAACTGCTGCGTCACACGGAGAGAGAACCTTCCATATCAGGTTAATCCTTCCATAAAACTGCTTGGTCACACGATGATAGAACCTTCCATATGAAGTTAATCCTTTCATTAAACTGCTGGGTAACACGGAGATAGAACCTTCCATAGCAGGTTAATCCGTCCATTACACTGCTGGGTCACACGGAGAGAGAGAACCTTCCATATCGGGTTAATCCGTCCATTAAGCTGCTAGGTCACACGGAGAGAGAAACTTCCATAGGTTAATCCTTCCATTAAACTGCTGGGTAACACCGAGATAGAACCTTCCATATTAGGTTAATCCGTCCATTAAACTGCTGGGTCACACGGAGACCCTTCCATATCGGGTTAATCCGTCCATGGAACTGCTGGGTCACACGGAGATAGAACCTTCCATATCAGGTTAATCCGTCCATTAAACTGCTAGAGAATCTTCCATATCAGGTTAATCCTTCCATAAAACTGCTTGGTCACACGGAGATAGAACCTTCCATATCAGATTAATCCTTCCATTAAACTGCTGGGTCACACGGAGATAGAACCTTCCATATCGGGTTAATCCTTCCATAAAACTGCTGGGTCACACGGAGAGAGAACCTTCCATATCGGGTTAATCCGTTCATTAAACTGCTGGATAACACGGAGATAGAACCTTCCATATCAGGTTAATCCGTTCATTAAACTGCTGGGTAACACGGAGATAGAACCTTCCATATCAGGTTAATCCGTCCATTAAACTGCTGGGTCATACTGTCCATTCAACTGTTGGGTCATACGGAGAGAGAACTTTCCATATCAGGTTAATCCGTCCATTAAACTTCTGGGTCATACTGTCCATTCAACTGTTGGGTCATACGGAGAGAGAACTTTCCATTATCAGGTTAATCCGTCCATTAAACTGCTGGGGCATACTGTCCATTCAACTGTTGGGTCATACGGAGAGAGAACTTTCCATGTCAGGTTAATCCGTCCATTTAACTTCTGGCTCATACGGAGATAGAGCCTTCCATGTCAGGCTAATCCGTCCTTTATACTGCTGGTGTTTTATTTAAAACTTGTGCATGCTGTTCTAGTTTAGTTCGTAACTGAAAGAGGTTCAAAGATCTCCATTTTGTGGTTTTTCTTTATTCCATCACATATTTAGAGCATTTCCACAAAGTGGATGCTCTTATGTTTACATGAGAAACGGATCCGCCGCCGCCGCGACTTTAAACGTGAATATCTCTGAAACCGTTAAATATTTTCGGGTCAGACTTTGTGTGCTATCTCCTTAGGCCTGGGGAATTTGTCTGGTTGTGTTTCGATACCCGCTGCTCACCACTATGTGGCGTTGTAGTCGGAGCATAGGTAAACCTTTCTCTGACGATTTCGTCTGAACGGCTTGTCTGATTTCTTTGAAATTTTATTACAATGGTCTTGAAGGATGGTCAATGTGCTGAAAAGGTTTTGGTGTAGCTGGCATAGCTATAAAGGCAAGTTTTTTGCATCGCAAAACAAGAAGTTTTTCGTGAAATGAAAATTTGCCAATTCGTTTGGAGAAATATTTAAAAACTGTTCTATTCTAGGTTGCCAAGCATAAATATAGGATTGCCGACATGATAATTCCCTTTCGGTGCGAACCAAATTGCCATTTAAATGAAAAATCTCATTTATCTGACTTATCGACAAAATCATTATCATGATTAAAGTTTTTTCCATTGAACTCTTTATGTGCCATCTCCCTATAGTCCGGAGGCAGGACCCATAACCTTGTTTGGTCTCTTAACAATCGTTTCTTTGCTTTTTTCAATAGTTCTAAGTGTCTCAATGAAATTTAGCCCGGGTTGCCGCTCGCCACCCGCGTGGCTTTTTCAAAATCCAAGATGGCCGCCAAGATGGCTGCCATGGACATATAAATCTATAATTCTTCATAACGTTCGTTCTAAGTACAGTATAATAGCATTATTGGTGTTGACTATTATGTTTTTAACGTCAAGGAATTTGATTATAACGTTAATTTAGTATTTGGTTGTCATTTTTATGGGAAAAAATCCAAGATGGCCGCCAAATACACCAGAAAACCTCATAACTTATTACCAAAATTTAATTTTCAATTGACTTCCTCATTGTTACTATCAACATATTTATTGTCCACACATCCGTATCATTATTGGCATCTGTTTATAACCAGTTACTTTAAACTATTGGAAAACAAAGAAATAATATACAAAAACATGATGTTGCAGGTTATGGGTCCTGTCAGTCATGCTATTTATAGGTGATAAAATGGACTAGTAGTTATTACTTTTTTCTCTTTTATTACAGGTTCTGAGATTCTGGTGACATGGCGGAAGTAGGACAACAAGAGGAGTGTCTCTTCAAGGCACTTTACAATTGTAGTGAGCTAGATGGGAGGTTGATGGACTCCACACGGATCGACACAATATTGTCAGCCAGTAAAATTCGTCAAGATAATTTTGGACAACGACCAGAACTTTCTGATGGCTCGTCGACTGTAAAATGTCACAAAAACTGTATAAACAAATATGTATCTCCTTCTGCACTACAGAAATTGAGCAAGCGTGTGCCCAGTGACGATGCTTCTGACGGTGCAACAATGCCACCCAAACGATTGCGCTCAAGTGTTGGTAGTACTGTATTTGACTTTCGCAAACACTGCTTGTTCTGTTATGATCTATCTCCTTGTACACTGCCCCATGAGTATGATGGCAGGGTACCACAGCAACGCAGAACGCCTGCTTCAATAGTAAGGACTGTCGTAATGGCTGATGGTAAAACATTCTACAAACAGCATCTTCTAGACTTATGTGACACACGTGGAGATGAGCTTGGCAGAATAGTGCGTGGTCGTATTCTTGGTGCACAGTCTGATCTGCATGCTGCAGACGCCAGGTACCATCGCAAATGCAGTGCTGCTTTCCATGGCAGTACTCAAAAGACCAATGATACTGATAGCAAGTCTGCTGCTGACGACCAAGCATTCACTGAAACTGTGATGGTTTTGAGTAGTGATCCCTCAAAAGTCTGGAATTCTCTCGATGTTGAGGCAGTGTACTCTGATCAGGGTGGACGTGACATGTCTAGGCGTACCTTGGTAGAGAAGGTGATCCAACATTTTGGAGATGAAATGTTACCATTGCATTCCCCTGGAATGGCAACCTTACTTGTGGCCAAGAATGTGGCCAAGAATCTCAGAATTATGGATGATGATGAGAATAGTTTTATGGATGAATGTGTAAAGAAAGTTGGCAAGCAGATAATGAAGGAGTCCAGGACATTGAAGCGTGATTTCAAATCGTACAACAAACACATTGACCGGGACGTTGCATCAGAGTGTATAAGTGAGACACTGATAAAGCTACTTTCATCGATCAGCCCAAAATTTGAAAACTCACTACAGTCCCTAATGGTGGGTAATATCATCAGCTCCATGGTTACGTGTCAGCCAACACCATTGCAAATAGCCATAGGGGTGCTATTAGGGGATCATAAAATGCTCATTGAGGAACTTTACAAGTATGATGTCTCCTGCTCATATGATGAAGTCCGCCGATTCAAAAGGTCGGCAGCTGTCCAGTCTTCAAAAGCAAATAGACAGTTAGCAGGAATGAGAGATGTCACTGAGGGTGGGCTTGTGCAGATCATAATTGACAACGTTGATGCTGTGATCAGCTCTCAGAACTGCCGTCTTGACTGTCATTGCATGGCAATGCTGGCAACACAATGGAAACATCGAGAGAATTCCAGACTTTTGAGGGATCACTACTCAAAACCATCACAGTTTCAGTGAATGCTTGGTCGTCAGCAGCAGACTTGCTATCAGTATCATTGGTCTTTTGAGTACTGCCATGGAAAGCAGCACTGCATTTGCGATGGTACCTGGCGTCTGCAGCATGCAGATCAGACTGTGCACCAAGAATACGACCACGCACTATTCTGCCAAGCTCATCTCCACGTTTGTCACATAAGTCTAGAAGATGCTGTTTGTAGAATGTTTTACCATCAGCCATTACGACAGTCCTTACTATTGAAGCAGGCGTTCTGCGTTGCTGTGGTACCCTGCCATCATACTCATGGGGCAGTGTACAAGGAGATAGATCATAACAGAACAAGCAGTGTTTGCGAAAGTCAAATACAGTACTACCAACACTTGAGCGCAATCGTTTGGGTGGCATTGTTGCACCGTCAGAAGCATCGTCACTGGGCACACGCTTGCTCAATTTCTGTAGTGCAGAAGGAGATACATATTTGTTTATACAGTTTTTGTGACATTTTACAGTCGACGAGCCATCAGAAAGTTCTGGTCGTTGTCCAAAGTTATCTTGACGAATTTTACTGGCTGACAATATTGTGTCGATCCGTGTGGAGTACATCAACCTCCCATCTAGCTCACTACAATTGTAAAGTGCCTTGAAGAGACACTCCTCTTGTTGTTCTACTTCCGCCATGTCACCAGAATCTCAGAACCTGTAATAAAAGAGGAAAAAGTAATAACTACTAGTCCATTTTATCACCTATAAATAGCATGACTGACAGGACCCATAACCTGCAACATCATGTTTTTTGTATATTATTTCTTTGTTTTCCAATAGTTTAAAGTAACTGGTTATAAACAGATGCCGATAATGATACGGATGTGTGGACAATAAATATGTTGATAGTAACAATGAGGAAGTCAATTGAAAATTAAATTTTGGTAATAAGTTATGAGGTTTTCTGGTGTATTTGGCGGCCATCTTGGATTTTTTCCCTTAAAAATGACAACCAAATACTAAATTAACGTTATAATCAAATTCCTTGACGTTAAAAACATAATAGTCAACACCAATAATGCTATTATACTGTACTTAGAACGAACGTTATGAAGAATTATAGATTTATATGTCCATGGCAGCCATCTTGGCGGCCATCTTGGATTTTGAAAAAGCCACGCGGGTGGCGAGCGGCCACCCGGGCTAAATTTCATTGAGACACTAAGAACTATTGAAAAATGCAAAGAAACGATTGTTAATAGACCAAACAAGCTTTTTTAAGAATGTGGGGTCGTGCCACTGGACTACTAGGGCTTGATATCTCACCCGCTTGTTTTTCGTGGCATTTGGTCGTCACTAGGTGGCGCTATAGACATGAATGCAGGTAGACATGTGTAACATCATATCTTCTGAACAAAGTGTTTGATCTCCATGTAATTTGGGTATAATGATCTTGCAAGATCGGCAAAGAACTGACAAGATTTTGGTGGTGTTGGCGAATCATGGAGAGTCATTTTTGCATTTCAAAATAAGATTTTGTTTTCAAAAAAATGGAAATTTGCTTCTTAATCAGGGAAAAGTAATTCTATTTTGCTGAACATGATCGTAGCATTACCAGTGTTATAATTTACATCTCTCGTAAGCCAAATGGCCATTTTTTTAAATATATGAAATTCTCATGACTTGAGTCCAATATCTACATTCCCCAGGCCACATCTGAGGATTTTGCTTCATCATGTAGGTTTGTGATATTGTTTATCATTGGGTGGCACTATAGACAGTAAATGTTTTTAGCACAATTTATTGGCATTTCATTTGTTTATGAAGTTTATTATTGTCAGACAGACAAAGGACTTTTTTGATTGAAATTGAAGGGCCACCGCTCATACGGATTTTGCAGCCCATCAACATAATGCTTGATTTATATCTCATTATACATTCTTTTTTACAATGACTAATTTTATTAACATTATGGTTTAAAAATGGATTGAAAGGACATTGGTGCTGTTAGCGCTGGCATAATCATGTGGCATAGGGTAAAGTCAGCTAAATATATCTTAGTCTAAGCTACATCAACCCCTGCTTACACACATAACTAAAATGCAGTCAGAGGAAATATGCTGCCATCAGTGGATGGTCAGTATGGAGAATTTAAGGATTCAAGTGAGCTTTAAGTCAGGCCATTTTGGTCAAATAGACATACTGTAACACTGATATTCTGCTTTACCTTTCAAGCCTCATATTGAGGCCTGTGTGTTGACCATGCTGGTAATAAAACCTGTAATGGTTGACTTATTGCATAATGCAATTTACATAAGTGGACTAGTAGACCACTTGTGTCAACAAAGTAAACACTTCATTTCCAGAATTAGTGCTATTTCTCTCTCCATTACCAATATAATAATTTGATCCTGTTCCCAAGTCCATTTCTTTAGTCTTCAGTGGCTGTGAAGCCCTGGGCTTCAAGATGTCTGGGGATGCATTCTGGCCGGTTTTCAATGAATAAAATCACAAATTATCACTCAGTTAATGCTCAATTTCTTTGTTTTATGTGGAGGTCCCCAGAATTTATTTGAAACTCGAGATGTGAAATTGCACATACTGTTGCATTTTGACAGCATAGTTACAAATGTTGATAATTATTTTTTGAACTGAAAAAGTAGAAAGATTTTTGAAGTGAAACTAATACATACCTGCTATATGGCACATCCCACCTGGGAAATTTTTACTTGTATATCTAATTGAAGTAATCCATTGGAACCACTGATGATTTTCCAATAATAGAGAAGAAAAGCAACTCCAAGTAGGGATGACAATTTCATTCTGTATATTTCACGGTTAGTTATAGCATCTTCAGCAGTGAACAAAGTTACAAACAGCTCCATACGCACAGTATATACAAGGCATAATGTGATCTTAGCCAATAAACATTTATGAAGAGGTGAGTCAGTAAATTATGTCAGGCAGGTTGGACGGATATTAAAATGCTGTCATTTTCAGAAATTTGTTAAATGTTAAGCGATGACCTGACAGCGATCTACAAATGGTGTGATTCAGGTAATACAATACACACTCTAATTAATGAAAACAATGCATAATCTGCTTATCTGGCAAGAACTAAGTAAACTGTGCACAAATGAATAAAGTATGGTGATATAGTGGGTATGTACCTACATTGAATATTTCTACATGTCATGAAGTATGGATAAGGACTGTCATTTTAAGATAATATAGGTATAATTTTCTTGGCAATCCACATCAGAATTGATGGAAACCTACAAATGTTGTTACTCGCATGTTTCATAATTGTATATTCCCATGCGAGTTACAACAATTGTGGAGTGTGTATTGTAACACCTGAATCACACCATTTGTAGATCGCTGACAGGTCATCGCTTAACATTTAACAATGTCTGAAAATGACAGCATTTTAATATCCGTCCAACCTGACATAATTTACTGGCTTACCTATTCATAAATGCGTATTGGCTTAGATCACATTATGCCTTGTATATATACTGTGCATATGAAGCTGTTTGTAACTTTCTTCAATGCTTAAGATGCTGGAACAAATAGCGAGATATACAGAATAAAATTGTGATTCCGGCTACTCGGAGTTGCTTTTCTTCTCTATAATAGAAGTAAAATGGAATGTTCGGTGCATTTTGACAGAATATTTAGACTTTGAAGATGATATGTAACGATGCCCCAAAATGAACTGAATTTTCCGTGTCATCTGTTTGTCTGTCTCTCTGTCTGCTCATCTTTCTTGTCATAGCACATATGCAGCTGTTGATGGATCAGAAGCCTAATTAATGAAATTGACTGCCCTTCACCTGTTTTATCTAGGTCAAATTTATTATTAGAAAGGAGTGAAGATGGGCTCTCCAAATTCATCATACTTGTGCAATTGGTGACTGACTAGAAGCCTATCCCAGTTGACTGAACCTATTTTCTCAAGGTTATATACTTTATATTATGTTATAACATGAAATATAGCTAGGCATTCTAAATTGATACCATGGTATATGCAACTGATGATGGACCTGAAGTCAATGAATAGGACTAACATTGACCTATTTTCTCAAGATCAAAAACTGTATGTTAAGTCACATTTTAACTGCCAAGATAAACTCCAAATCTATTTGTTGTGGCTGTGGTTGTCTTTCAGAACAATCTAGCGAATTTTGCATACATGTGTTCCAACAGCCTCATGCTTCAACAATAACTTAAATTATGCTGTATAGGCTGAGCTGTTGAAACACCGTCCGTTTCCTAGCTCTGACATACTGCATCACTGTCGAAATATGGGTACCATGACAGAGTGATAGATCACAGTCAGTGAAGGTTCCTGATTTACATTGAATGTCATTATTGCCTAAGTAGTATTAGCAGCATTTTACAACAACAACAACAATTCGCGGACTTACAGTGAAAAATTATAGTGAAAGGTATTTATTTTTTGCTGTTTGGCATTTTTATTTGCTGGCATTGTTTCAGATAGAATACAGCAGCCTAATTCATACAATCAGGAATAAAAATGGGGTTAAAATGTTCAAACTTTTAAATATAAAAAAAAATATATATATAAAAGTGGCATTTTATTTTTATTCGATTTTTGAATATCGGTGGGCACGCAAAATAAAGTTGGTGTTGCCTCACACTGGGTTTCGCCCATTGGTGAAGAAATCCCTTCTCAGGGGTGTGCCCCA
This sequence comes from Hanleya hanleyi, assembly GCA_036873755.1. Lineage (NCBI taxonomy): Eukaryota > Metazoa > Mollusca > Polyplacophora > Lepidopleurida > Hanleyidae > Hanleya > Hanleya hanleyi. The sequence goes on along the minus strand of JAVTVY010013254.1, from coordinate 38,637 downwards.
CCCTCTGTCCCATCCTAAAAAAAATTACGACCATTAATAGGGGTTGTGCTCAAATTGGGGAGATCTAAGGCCCTGTGAGTAACAAATTATGTGTTACAAAATTATCTGGGGAAATGCTCTTCACCCGTGTTTCACACGAGCTTTCATCATGATATAGTTTATGTTGTTCTTGTCGCTTGCAATTCTTAGAACGTTCATATGTGGACACTAATGTTCATATATGTATGATGTTGATGACTGATAAACAGCAGTTCATAACACCACAAAATTTCTCAACGAGAGGTATCAGTTTCGTCCCACTGTAGTCAGCCTCATTTTGACATTGACCTTTGACACAGATTTATACAACTGTAATCGTCAACATCATAACTTTCCCCACAATATATGGTCCTATATTTCATTTAATATTTCATATAATGTGTCTTCAGCTCAAGTGAACATTTGACGTTAAAGAATGCAGGTTGAGAGGTGGGAGAGTGGTAGTGATATGGTTTAGTTTCTCATATTGACAAGACAGATAGGACAATGAAATATCCCCGATGTTGTTTGAGCGTATACTTATTCGAAAAAACGTTAACTAGCTGGTACTTTTATTTATCTTACCTCTGAAATCGGCTTAAATACAAGCAATACTCGAGTTACGAATTTACGCAGTGAACGCTCGTAAGACATTTACATTCTGCGTTCGGACACTGGATCGGAACTGGCGACGTGACTGTACTATTTTCGACTATTACGATAATGCATTTTCTCTTTGTCTCCCAGTAAATATGACATAATTATTCCTATAAACCGTCAAGTTTACCATGGCAGATAATCGACCAGCTCTCATCAACAGCTGCGTTATGTGTACAACAAAATCTATAAAATGTACTTGTGTTTTTTTATACAGTTCACGAAAACCAAAATTTAGTTGTAAAACTGCAATGGAACATAGAGAAAAAGAACAGCTGACGTGGTGTTTGTGGCTGTACAGGAGTACGATAGTTCATCAACTCTATCTCCCTGGACATAAACATCGCTGCTAGTCGATTAATATTTTACTCGGTCATAAGGCATATTTCCTGTCACAAAACTTATTTACACTGTATTGTCTCCAGAAACTCAAATTGATGTATCACACTACTGCTACAGCCTGACGTTACTACACTTGTAATGACGACCCTCCATCGTTCTGACCTCGTACATGTGTGGAAGTTTGCCAGTTACTTGCTGACGGGCGGTGGTTCTTTCCGGGTACTCCGGCTTCCTCCACCAACCAAACGTTCTCTCCGAGTACTCTGGCTTCCTCCACCAACCAAACTGACTGTCACCACGAGTGAAATAACATTGAGTGTGACATTAAACCATTCTCCCCTCGTTCTGATCTCATACATCTGCAATATTCACCACTCACTGATTATCTCTGATCAAAGCTTTTCTGCGACGTCTGACGTGACTTTACCATTTCATCTCACAGAAAACCACCCAGTTGAAGGAGATGCTCAATTCGTCCGAGTTAGAATTTATCATGGAGGCTCACAATGGCTTGAGTGCCCGAATTGTTCAAGAAGCTGGTAAGTGATTTTTCCATTTATTTGTTGTGATAGTAAAACTGGAAGACATCCAATGACAGAATCAGTTTCTCAAAATACATCTTCGAAAAAGCTGATTTCTAATCCAAATAGAGAGACGAATAATCACAACTTTTGAAATAGCTGTTTTCTGATATAAATAAAGACGAATTATTAGGAAGATTATCTGAGATATAAATTTAATGGAGAAGTTACGGTGGACTCAAACAGGGATTATCTTTATCAATTATCCATTAGGATAACACCCGTTCGCCGAAATTCTTCAAACCGACCTCGTTGCCTTTAGGATTAGTTTCGCTATAGGGCTGAAATTTATCATACCATACCTTCGAATAGAGTTGAGGTATTTAAAACTTGTATCCTGTAGACAGGAATACCTGGCGTCCTCTTGAATCATCAACATTCGATCATATCCCGGACCTGTTATTTCGCTTGAGTGGAGTTTAATGATATGTTTGCTGTCGACTATTTTACATGCAGGTTTTAAGGGTATCTGGGGCAGTGGGTTGTCCATATCAGCCCAGTTATGTGTTCGTGACAGTAACGAGGCATCATGGACCCAGGTCGTGGATGTGATGGAGTTTATGAGTGACGTTACAGATATCCCTACATTGTTGGACGCCGATACGGGTTATGGTAACTTCAACAACGCCCGGAGACTTGTCCGAAAGCTAGAACAGAGAGGTGTTGCAGGTATAGTTTGACCAACCCGTGTGCATTATTACCTTCTGGCTAACATGAAAGTGACTTCGTTATTGATATATCTCTATATATTACTGATACAGTCACGTCACCAGTTCCGATCCAGTGTCAGTTCCGATCCACTTCTCGAAACATTGCTTCTTCTCACAACCAAGATCACGAGAAATCTTAAAACATTCGGTGTATTCGAACAAGATGATCAATTTTTCAACCATGGTTGAATTATAGCATGCATTAATTGGTTTCGTTAGGAATTAGCTTTGCATAACTACTCAATACACACGACTCCATCTGTGCGCGTACCAGCACCATGTCCCGCCCGTGATAAAGCAGTGTCGTCTGCCAGCGCCTCCGATTAAAGTGTTGATGTTTTGTTAACAATAGTTTTAGCTCCATGTACAAATTTGTCGGAACTGAGCTAAATCACATCATATCCCGTCATTTTGGTCTGATTTGAGTATATTTGCATATCCCTAGTTGCAACGAATCTTGGCGACCATGTACAGTTATCCAAAAATCGTGAGATTTCTCATGCTGGTGTTTCAATGGGTTGTTTTCAGTTTAAAGAGAAATTCTCGAAAACCGATCGATTTTGCGACATAGGTCAACATTTTGGGCCCATTTGCACTCCTCTGAATGTGGGTTTCTTCATCTTCTTTAGGGCATTTTTCAATTGAAATACAAAACCGAGCTATTTCACATTATAGCTTATTATTTGGGGTCCATGTTTGAGCTATATGCATAATGTAGATCATGTGGGATCAACTAAAGTTGCTAGTCCAATCCAACTGATGATTTTCAGCTCCAAGTAACAAACTAACAAATCCGAACTGTTTAACACAAAAGTCTATTATTTTGGGCCCATTTCGTGTCTGTCTGCATGAATCTGATCGCCAAACTATGGTCAAATTGAGAATGGCGGCCCTGTGGGAGGGCACGAAACTAAGCGTGCTTTCATGTTGTTGATTTATTATAATAAATTAGTTGAGGTCAACAAATCTGGAATATCTGTAAGCCTTGGTCATCATGCTCTTCATCTTATTCAATGCAATTGCATAAGCGCAATGTACAATGAAACGCAGTATATGAAGGTGGTAGGAAAAGATGCCGGGGTACTGACAAGAAGTCATATGACCCCACAGGCCAAATATTCTGACATCATATCTAAAAACATAACATAATCTCTGTGATGATTTGTATCTCAGCCAGGCTTTTATTGAAGCTGTTCATGTGGACATCTTGAATGACATACCACACGGCCCCTAACACCGGCTTGAGCGTTATTAGATAAAAACACTGTGGATACAAATAACCAAGAACAATGATGTAATAGCCGCTGCCCTATCAAGTCATCTGATGGAAAGTGATGAACTATGTGGCCGTTAGATAGAACAATCGGCCCAAACGGGAAAAATATGAGTAGAATTCTTGTTCTTATTCAGAATACAGAACTGAATGCACCCTAGGATACTTTTTGTCCCCCGCCGCAACGCGGCCGGGGACTTTAAAATGGTTCTTGCTTCTATGTGTCCGTGCATGCACGGACATGTCCGTGCAAATACTTCGTAAGCAATAACTTCTAAATGCTTTGTCGGATTCCTCCGAAATTTGGCATCTGCATTCTTTGCGACAAGACGTCTCTTGGTATTACGTTTCAGCAAGATCCGCCTGTAGGTGGCGCCACTGGGGTCTTGCTTCTGTGTGTCCGTGCATGCACGGACATGTCCGTGCAAATACTTCGTAAGCAATAACTTCTAAATGCTTTGTCGGATTCCTCCGAAATTTGGCATCTGCATTCTTTGCGACAAGACGTCTCTTGGTATTACGTTTCAGCAAGATCTGCCTGTAGGTGGCGCCACTGGGGTCTTGCTTCTATGTGTCCGTCATGTCCGTGCAAATACTTCGTAAGCAATAACTTCTAAATGCTTTGTCGGATTCCTCCGAAATTTGGCATCTGCATTCTTTGCGACAAGACGTCTCTTGGTATTACGTTTCAACAAGATCCGCCTGTAGGTGGCGCCACTGGGTCTTGTTCCAATCTTTAGTGCATGTCAGTGCATGTCCGTGCAAATACTTCGTAAGCGATAACTCCTAAATGCTTTGTCGGATTCCTCCGAAATTTGGCATCTGCATTCTTTGCGACAAGACGTCTGTTGGTATTATGTTTCAGCAAGATCCGCCTGTAGGTGGCGCCACTGGGTCTTGTTCCAATCTTTAGTGGATGTTTGTGCAAATGCTTCATAAGCGATAACTCCTAACTGCTTTGTCGGATTCCTCCGAAATTTGGCATCTGCATTCTTTGCGACAAGACGTCTGTTGGTATTACGTTTCAGCAAAATCCGCATGTAGGTGGCGCCACTGGGTCTTGTTCCAATATTTAGTGCATGTCCGTGCAAATACTGCGTAAGCGATAACTCCTAAATGCTTTGTCGGATTCCTCCGAAAGTTGGCATCTGCATTCTTTGCGACAAGACGTCGCTGGTATTACGTTTCAGCAAGATCCGCCTGTAGGTGGCGCCACTGGGTCTTGTTCCAATCTTTATTGCATGTCCGTTCATGTTTGTTCATATCCTTCGCGAGCGATAACTTTCGAACAATTTGTCGGATTTCTTCGAAATTTGGTAAATGCATTCCCTGCGACAAAACACCGTTGGTGATGCGTTTCAGCAAAATCCACCCGGAGGTGGCGCCACTAGAGTTCATTCCATTATTCCATGCTGCCAGTGATAACTTAGAAACACTTGGTCGAATTTCTTTGAAATATCCTACATATGTACCTTTCTGGGTAACATGAGAAACGTTGCGGCTCATCGGATTCTTCTCAAATTTGGCATGCATTTACCATGCCAGGAGCTGTTGCTTGGGATTGCCTTTCGCTCACTTGCACTCACAGGTGGCACCACCTGGTGGCAACATCACAAATTCGTTTCCGGGTAATAACTTGAGAACTGACCATCGGATTCTTCTCAAATTTTGTATGAATGTACCGTGACATAAGATGTCGCTTGATAATGCATTCCACTGACTTGCGCCTAGAGGCGGCGTCACCTGGTGTCAAAATCTAAATTTGGTTTCTGGGCAATAACTTGAGGACCCTCATCGGATTCTTCTCAAATTTGGTATGCAGATGTCCCCACGATACCATGTTCCTTGGGATTGTATTTTTCCCCTTCTGCCTACAGGTGGCGTCTCCTGGTGGAAAAATTTGTTTCCGGGCAATAATTTGGCAACTGCTCATCAGATTATTCTCAAATTTTGTATTCATATGTGACCTGCCCCAAATAACATGAACACCGGTGGGCATCTAGTACCGGCAATAACTTGAGGACCCCTCTTCAGAGTCTCAAAGTTCATATGCCGATACCATGACATGAGATGTCATTTGGGATTGTGTTTTGCCTGCTTGCACCTACAGGTGGTGACTCCTTGTGGCAGTCTAAATTTGGTTTCTGGGCAATAGGTTGAGGATGCCTTCATATTCTTGTCAAATTTAGTTTGCAGATAATATACCATGAGTTGTCTCTTGGGGTTGCATTTCGGTTACATAATTTTCATGCTACATGGTAAAGAAAATATATTACAGTAGCAATCAACATTCAGTCAGCCATTCGGAGTTGATCTCAAAACCTGGGAAGGTGGAAAGACCCCTCTGCTTCTTACGCCTGTGAAGTAGCTGTTGCCATCCTCATGAATATCTTCAGAAACCGACAGCGCTTATAAATATTGCTGCCATTTTGGCGGGGGACCTAGCATCCTCTGGCTGCTTGTTCACATTATGCTTAAGCCTAGTTGTGCGCAATGAAGAGTGGTTAAAGTGTAGTCAACTGTTCGCAGGCACTAGAGACTTTCTTCAAACCTGGTGCGTGTGCACTTTTCATATTTGAGTCCAGAGTATACATAATTATTATGACATTACTACATGTAGTTGACTCCACATCTTCCGACCACTAATACTGCATTGCAAGTTAACGGAAGATTGGGACAATATTCAGAACAAACATCGGATATATATATATTGGATGTATTTGTAGGTGCCTGTATGGAGGACAAACTCTTCCCTAAGACCAACTCTCTACATGAGGACCGGGCACAACCTCTGGCCGATATCGACGAGTTCGCCCTCAAACTCAAGGTATTCTTCTCCACCAGAGTCAAATTTATATTTTGCGAAATCTGTTTCTATATACATAAGAGAGATAATTCGCTCAAACAGTTCACATTGGGAGCAGTATGTGAATACAAGTTTACTGGAAAACGTGATATATAATCCATGAGGATTCTTCAAGTTAAATTATGAGACCATAAAAACCTGTACCTGTCATAATCCTGTCTCTATTCACTCCCAGGCCTGTAAAGACTCGCAGACAGACCCAGACTTTTGTATCGTCGCTCGGGTGGAGGCGTTCATTGCTGGTTGGGGACTGGAAGAGGCATTGCGGAGGGCTGAAGCCTACAGAAATGCTGGTAATGCTCTTACTCCTGCTATAATTACACTGTTCAAGTCATTTTTATATGTTGAGCTAGGACATAACAAACTTTCAAATAAAGTATCTTTGGAAGGGAAATATATAGAATAGATATACGGTATAAGGTAAGTGTGTTCGATAGTGAAATAACTTTATGAGAGCTGACGAACTTGGCAAACGAATATGTACACAGCGACCGTTCATTGATTATGTCTGTAGGATGGGACGGTAATTTTTTATGAAACCACCACCAAAGGTCGAGCTAAACATACAACCCTGGATCGCCCCCCCTCCCCGCCCTGGTCTCAGATTTGTGTGACATCTGACTCGTCCATACAATATCCTACGTCATACTGCAACTCCATATCGTGTTATATGTACAGTGTATTTATACGTTCCTCTTCAGGGGCCGACGCGATTCTCATGCACAGTAAACGAAGTGATCCATCCGAGATAGAAGCTTTCATGAAAGCATGGAATAACCAGGTGGGTGCTTACAATTATACGGTAGATCTCTGATTTATCTGATCAAACTGTACACCAGAGCTGTTAGAGATTGTTCATTTACTTATTCTTTATTTATTGACTGCCACATGTTGTCTGGGTTGGCCGGACCGGTACAAGCACCGACAACGCAACCTCCTTATGCCCTTTGCATGTCTTTATCCGGCGATAATTGGTTAATTCATGTCATCCTGGTCCCATATTCTCATGAAGAACCAGAATCCGGGGTACCATAGCAAGGGACAGATCCCACATTCAGTATTCAGCCGTGCACCATAAAAGAATTTCCGCGTCAATAGTCGACAGACTATTTCGTATTGACAGCACCAATTCCAGATGTGTATAAGATGCCAGGAAGATATGATGATGTTCTTTACATACAATCCTAATCACTGTCTATTATTCTTTATCTAAATGAATTTCCAAGTCGTGTTCAAGAGCATGTATCTCCGTCACTCTTTGATTGTTCAAGAGCATGTATCTCCGTCACTCTTTGATTGTTCAAGAGCATGTATCTCCGTCACTCTTTGATTGTTCAAGAGCATGTATCTCCGTCACTCTTTGATTGTTCAAGAGCATGTATCTCCGTCACTCTTTGATTGTTCAAGAGCATGTATCTCCGTCACTCTTTGATTGTTCAAGAGCATGTATCTCCGTCACTCTTTCATTGGGACTGTTCATTTGAACACCATAGGAATTAGACACAAGTTACGAATTGTTGCGCTAGATATCTTACACGATACGATTGTACTTTGCCGTTAGTGTACGATATTTATCACAGAATTTGAGTAAGGTTGAATGCAGACGTTTGGTGGTATAGCCCTGCTTGACAAGTTTGTGCAATAATATTCTGTGACTTTAATTAAAATCGCCAGTCTGCATTCGATCTAGCAAATGCTACCATGCGAGATATGTATACGCCATATGCAGGTCCTTCTGGTATAGTTAGTTAACTATGTCAAAATTGAAATGATCTCTCTAGTGTGTCATGGAGTGGACGTGAGAGAAAGTCCTAATCGTTCTTGTAAATGAATAGGTAGAGATATTATGTGCCACCTGGGTTATCATTTAGGTACAGTTTTGATGTTCCATCTGGACTATCATTTTCCTTCAAATCCAGGTATATATCCTTCACAGCGTTGCAAATCCATATAACGTTTGGACGAGTTACCGGTACTGGGTTTGGACGAGTTACCGATACTGCGTTTGGACGTGTTACCGATACTGAAACATAGAAATATTTATCAAGAAACAAGGACGAGTTACCGGTACTGCGTTTGGACGAGTAACCGGTACAGCGTTTGGACGAGTTACCGGTACTGCGTTCGGACGAGTTACCGGTACTGCGTTTGGGCGAGTTACCGGTACTGTGTTTGGACGAGTAACCGCTCTTGCGTTATCACAACTTTGAAATGTGCATTAGCTGATCCTTATTTCCCCGATTTATGGCTGTTTTAGGTATCTTGTGTTTTTATCTTTATTTTAATCTTTGTGTGCTCTAAATCTTGATGGTATGAATATCACCCATCCTTTGTTATGCTGCATTTCAGGGGCCAGTCATTATCGTACCTACAAAATACTACACGACCCAGACTCAGGTATTTCGTGATATGGGCGTCTCCCTAGTGATTTGGGCCAATCACAATATCCGCTCAAGTATTGCCGCCATGCAGAACACGACTGGGCAAATCTTCAAAGATCAGAGTCTCGTTAATGTAGAGAAGAATGTGAGTTTATTATCCGATTGTCTGAATAGTTCATTTCTATACAACTGGACCATCAGTGCTCTATGATGTATACAGCTATTTGTAGTTTTTTTGAATAGATAAATGTTTCGTTATAGTAGGGCCTAAGTACCCTATTCAAACTAGATCCTACACTTCTTCCGTCCTGTCATAAGATACGAGAGAACAATATTCTTTTTGAGGACGAATGTGAACAATGGTCGCCTACCGGCACATGAATGAGAAACAAATAATACTGTTCGAGTTTGGAACAATACTATGAACTAGAGGTTCCGCTTTGACCCTTGAGTTGCCGCTCCGGCATGAAGCCTATGCTGGTTGTTTTTTTAAGCAAAAACATACGTCTCCCCCAACCTCCCACCTTGCCTTGAGTGGGCACATAATTTAAGGGAAAGTGCTATAAAATGAATGTAGCAATAAGTATCCTAAACAAAGCTGCGCATCTAAAAATATTAATTACAAAGAGGCGATTTTCATTGTTGCAGTAACCCAGTGAGGAGTCGGGATTTATATAGCAATGAGTGGATTGCCGACATCTACAGCGTGGAATACATGTAATTGTGAAGCATCAACTATTTCGAAAAACTGATCACATTATAGGAAAGATGTAAAACATACAAGAGCCACACCTATAGTATACATGCTGTACCGTATATAAGTTTCATGCATCTGCCTTCAGTAGTTTCCAAGATATGGAGTGAACAAAAATTGGACAGACAGATAAGCACATTTTGCATGGACCCACGCAAGCACTAGCTCACAACAAAACCTAATTAGATCATAAGGCCATTTCAATGAAGCGTCCATCCAAGCTTGGTGAAATTTCATCCAGTAGTTCTCCACATATCTTGTAGACAAGAGTAGTCCTGTACATACATGTAACAAAGCTGGACATCAGAAACAGATGGATGCACGCAAACAAACCAAAACCATATACAAGTAGATGGACGGACGGATGGACACGAACGAATGCTCGCACACACACACCAAAACCTGATCAGACGAGGGGCAATCACAATGAAGCTTCCATCCAAGTTTGGTGAAATTCCGTCGAGTAGTTCTCCAGATATCTTGCAGACAAGGTCTGTATATACATGAACAATTAGATGGACGGACGGACGATGGACATGGATAAAAGCACACACACCCAAACCTAATCAAATGAGGGGGCTATCCCAATGAACCTTCCATCCAAGTTTAGTGAAATTCTGTCCAACAGTTCTTCAGATATCTTGCAGAAAGGACCTGTATATACATGTACAAGTACATGGACAGACGGACGGACACCGAACATGGACGAACGCACACACACACCAAAACCTAATCAGATGAGAGGGCTATCCCAATGAAGCTTCCATCCAAGTGTGGTGAACTTCCGTCAAGTAGTTCTCTAGATATCTTGCAGACAAGGCCTGTATATACATGTACAAGTAGATGGACGGACGGACGGACACCGCACACGGATGAACGCATGCACACACACCAAAACCTAATCAAATGAAGGGGCTATCCCAATGAAGCTTCCATCCAAGTTTGGTGAAATTCCGTCCAGTAGTTCTCAAGATATCTTGCAGACAAGGCCTGTATATACATGTACAAGTAGATGGACGGACGGACGGACACCGGACACGGATGAACGCATGCACACACACCAAAACCTAATCAAACGAGTGGGCTATCCCAATGAAACTTCCATCCAAGTTTGGTGAAATTCCATCCAGTAGTTCAAGATATCTTGCAGACAAGGCCTGTATATACATGTACAAGTAGATGGAGGGACGGACGGACACCGGACACGGATGAATGCATGCAAACACACCAAAACCTAATCAAATGAGGGGGCTATCCCAATGAAGCTTCCATCCAAGTTTGGTGAAATTCCGTCCAGTAGTTCTCAAGATATCTTGCAGACAAGGCCTGTATATACATGTGCAAGTAGATGGACGGACGGACGGACATCGGACACGGATGAATGCACACACACACACACACCAAAACCTAATCAAATGAGGGGGTTATCCCACTGAAGCTTCCATCCAAGTTTGGTGAAATTCTGTCCAGTAGTTCTCAAGATATCTTGCAGACAAGGCCTGTATATACATGTACAAGTAGATGGACGGACGGACGGACACCGGACACGGATGAATGCAAGCACACACACCAAAACCTAATCAAATGAGGGGACTATCCCACTGAAGATTCCATCCAAGTTTGGTGAAATTCCATCCAGTAGTTCTCAAGATATCTTGCAGACAAGGCAAGGGGACGGACATCCATCCATCCAGACAGACAGACAGCACAAACACTAGATGTCTCCCTCCCAACATAGTTGGGGAAGACATAATTATCCTATAAGGATGTTAATGTCAAATGTTGAAAAAGTCTTTTTCTTCCCTTTGGTGCTAGTATTGTTGGGACCGTGTTTCTTCCCTTTGACGCTAGTATTGTTGGGGAAGTTTTTTCTTCCCTTTGGTACTAGTATTGTTGGGGAAGGTTTGGCACAGCACTCGATTAGTACCTTCAATTCAGGCTGATCGAAATGACGATTGAATAAGATACAGTAATATATGTTCACAGTCTGACGAGATTGATCAAGTACAAGACGGAACTGTGGAAAACCATCAGCAACTTTTATCATGATTGGGTGGCATCTATACGTGCGCGATCCTGTAAACCTCACTTTGCTCCTTTATTTTAGATTGCTACAGTGAAGGAGATATTCCGTCTACAGAGAGACCAAGAGCTGGTGGAGGCTGAAGACAAGTACTTACCGAAAGGAAAAGCCTAGGCGTCTATCATCATGAGTGTACATATCGTGGGTTCATACATGTATATTGGGTTCCATCAGCTTTCTAAGGATGTCCGAATGCGCAAGGAGGAGGATCTTGGCAATATGAAGCTCATCCATGAGAACGTCCGTCACTGGCAAAACGGTTGGATCGTTTTTGTGGCACCAGCCATTTATGATTTCAATTTCTTTAAAGATTTCATAGCCTCAGCCAGTGCAGGTTGATAGGCTCAAACTTCAACCAGGAAAATCTTACTGTCTTATAGGGTCTTTTTACTTCCGTCATAATATTGTCCTCATACTAAGCATAATGACTGATCACCAGGACTGACATATTCGTAAGTGATGCAAGTTTTTTTATATCCAGTGGGCGTTTTGCCATTGTATTAATACCACCTGTATTTACTGGCTGTGATTTCGTGATGTCTTGGTGCGACACTCGATAATGGCATTTGATTCGTATATTTTGACTATGTATTGAATGTATACTGTCTGTACATTTACATAGTGTTGTCTATTATATTTCATCTTATCCAAAGTAATTCATATTGTAATTAAGTAATTACTATTGCTATCACGTAAGTACTATTGTAATTTACCATGAGGTAATTCTGAATTCCAAATCAAGGATGAATGTAATCACAAACACATTTTTTATTATTTGTATGGTTCAAATAAAAGCGGGGCTATTTTTCTTTCATCATTGCATTATTTATTGCACCCTTCCCCCCCCCCCCCTCCCACCCACCGGAAAGATCAGATGGGCATCTACATTGACTTCCGCCTGTCTGTCCATCATAGATGTTATCACAAAATTCCGTGGATAGAACAAGGCTCAAATTCCATATTCATATCACATATGCAGTTAGAGACCAAATGGAATCAATGACATCATAACTATTTAGGTAAAATGTGATGTTAAGTGTAGAATCAAGGGTATCCCTATTCTAGATACCCCTGATACACACAGGAATGAGTAGGTTTCATGGGCAATGCAATGGAACATTTCAGCCAATCAGCACAGCAACACTCTGTGTATATTGACCAATCAGGTAACTTGTTTTTGCGACCACGGCACGTTATCGGGTGACAACAAATTCGTACACACTGAAAGTTGGCGGAAGGCGGTCTGCCATGCGATTTGCCTTTGGCTCAAACAGAAACCTTGACGTTGTGAAGATGGTTTTAATGCAGATAGCACGTCCTCTTGAAAAACATCCTCGTGAAAGGAAAAGGTAAAAAGTAAATGGTTCCTGTGACTATTCTTGTTATTTTGAGAATTTCAAACCTTACGAGTTGCCGATATATTGCATCATAACTTTGAATCTAACCTACCTTCGTCAGTTAGGGAAATGGTTTTTCATGCACTTGAGTTGACACATCTCACTAACACACCACGTACTGACCAGGCGGCTGATATTTTAATCCCAATATTTAACATAAATTCAAGCCTATTCGCGCATCACAGAGAACGTTGTCATTATCACCAATCGTTGCGGAGATGCGCAAAAGATACTAACACATAGAGTTGTTGATACTTGGACCAATTCCTAGGTAGAACCTATTAGCGAAAGGCCGTCTCAATTTTGTGATTCTCGTTCGGCCACTTTCCATTTCTTAATATCCTATATTCTTCTGTAGATAGCCTCTATATATATAAAATTTATATATATGTGTATATATTCAGCTCTTTACTGCGTCAAGATAACGCGGTTATAACTATCAGTGAAATTTTATTTAGATCTAAACAGAAAACTTACGAATACACTAAGCTGTCCTCTAGTTTACTCTGCATGTCAATAAGGACGGATCAACACGATAATGTGTAGACTATCGTCAGCTAAATGCCATTAAAGTTAAAGGCTAACTGCCACATAATTTAACTGCTGTACAGTACTGGCAGTTATTCGCAATGCTTTATGGACGTCAATCATACAGCAAAATCAACAGTTTTATTTGGAATGCTGGAGGAAATGTTAATTTCTGTACCAGCGTTTGTCTCTGCTACATTTGTATTGGGCATCATAGATTCCAGTCTGTGTGATATAAGGCGGTGTAGTCGCAAGTCACAGATATGTGTAATGTATGCGATCACTGTGATAGACGGAAATAACCGTGTGTTCGGAAAGCTGCTGAAAGGGCCGACACGAGTCGGTGAGTTTTGAGGTGGTCTATTATTGCGGATAGTCTGAATGTGCGCCTACAGCTGGGATGACAGTTTTGTGTGCATTCAAGGAATAATTTTCTTCTTTATTTGCCAAATTCCAGTTACACACAGCCAAATATAGTATTGTTCAACGCCAAAAAAGGTGTTGAGCTCAACACCAATAAATGATATTCAATTTGCATCGACACCATATACCTCCAACACTCTTAATTGGTTTTGGCCAACACCATTAACTGATGTTGAGCCAGTATTAGCACTTCTCAGTGAACACATATATATGATGTCTAATCATTTTCAACACCATTGATTGGTGTTGACCAACACCATTTTTTAGTGTTGACATAGTGTCAATACCCTTTCTCAACACCACTTTATGGTGTTGACCAGCCCTCAATACCAAAAAGGGTGTTGCGCCAGGAAGCGTATATAGATTAAATATATATAATTCTATAAATGGGTGAGTGAGTGAATATGATATAGGGTTGCTTTCAACACTATTTCAGTCCTATCACGACGTTTGGTTCCTATTCCTTTTCACACCCGGAAACCACATGGGTAGGTCCTATTCCTTTCAACACCAGGGACCCCACCCGTTGGGTCCTATTCCATTTCACATCCGGGAGTAAGGAACATTACAATTGTTTGCTGACATATTAATGTGGTGATTTGTTATTGGACTGTATTTGCTTCTTAATGGTGATTCCTGGGTATCTTCCAGAGATAAACGTCGTACAGGAATCACGATCAGGTAAAGATGGGTCGGATCGGTCAGTCGGTATACCGATTGACACAGAGAGAGGGAAAAGAGACCATCAATCCTGAGCATACTCCATTCACGTTTCAGAGAGTTTACTCCACGTGCAGAAGCCATTAACATCGAGCAGGAGTTCCAACACGACAGATCGCTAGGTTTTGGTCATGGCATCGCTCCTGGAACTTCGACAGATTTTAATCTTGGTAAGGAGGAACAGAAGCACAGAATCCTGGAACTTCTGCGAGCGATACCAAGACGGGACTGTGTCATCTTCACAGATGGATCATCTCTCGGGAATCCAGGACCCACAGGGGCTGCAGCCATCATATATTTGCAGGGACTGGAATCTATTCCATTATGTATTGAAAAGTCAGTGGGACCAAGCAGCAACAATTATGTTGGAGAGGTTGTGGCCATCCTTATTGCCCTAGAGCACATAAACAACACCGCCATCGAAATTACGGGAAACATTCACCTCTTTTCTGATTGCCAGGGTGCACTCAGAACAGCTTTTTATACCGCTGTCCCGAAGTCCCTCATCAAGGAAGCCTCAGACATTAGGATCCACTGCCAACAGCTGCAAGAAAAGGGAATTCACCTTTTCCATCACTGGTGTCCAGGTCATGTGGGAATAACTGGAAATGAACTCGCTGATAAACACGCCAAATTATCCGCGGATGCTGCAAAAACACTGGAACCACTGGGTACTCTGACGAAGAGCCAGGTATACAAATCCATGAGGAAATCTGCTCTGGATAAGTGGCAAAACAGATACAATCTATCAGACAAAGTGAGCTACATACAGGACATTTTCCATCAGGTCGGGGTACGAAAACTGCACGGTGAAGAGAACAGAGCCGATTTTAGCATCTTAAACCAACTGATATCAGGCCATACAAAACTCAATTCGCACCAGTTCAAGATAAATCCAAACCTCAACGACGCTCTATGTGAGTCGTGCAGAACAAGAGAGACTGTAGAACATTATATCTTCCAGTGTTCCAGATATGATGACCAACGCGCTTTACTGATGACAGAGGTCTTGCGAATACTTCATGAGGTAGACGTGTCACATCTCATCATCAATCTAAAATTGGTGGTGGGAGCTGATACGAGATTAAACTCCAGGATCAACTCCAGAATTGTCCGGGCCTTGCTGGCGTACATCAAGGCCACTCACCGCTTTTTTTTTACATCCCATTTGTATATATGTTAGTCTACGTTTATTTTATTATAATTAGCTATTTTGTACCTGACTGCATTGACCGCCATCAGTAAACTGTAGCAAGTGATAGGGCACAAAGTGTTTAAGTACAAAGGGAAGGCATTCGTGCAGTACCTCGTGTCTATCCACCAACATAACAGTGGTTACGGATAACAACAACAACAACAACAAGAGATAATTATATTTAACGTCACGTTAAGCAATATTACAGCTATATAGTGACAAATAACATAAATCTCTAAGATCAAATAACCGACAACAAAATTACATCACAAATCAATCATCGTCGAACAATCCTTAATCAAATCTCTTATGGGACTTTCCTGACTGCTTGTGGTGCCCATGTGTTGACTAAAATTCTCTCATGTCGGTTTCTTGTTAATTTCATGCTCCTCCTTCTGGTGCCCTCTGAACTCGATCACTATATGTCCACATAACAGCAATGGAGGCCGCAAAATCGGCCTCATGGTGCCAAATAACTCTTTCATGGTTATAAGGCTATAGGGTACTATTTTTAACACCTAACAGAGTCTCTTTCCACCATAACACCATCATTATTATGTAAAATCACAAAGACGGCGCGGATGACCAAATGAATAACATCGGAAACAGCCCATCGCATGACCGGGAGGAGCAATCAGCACTTTACATCAACATTTACAAATTCCGTCTGACACGGCAAAGCGTCAACTGATCTGTAGCTACCAGCAAAACACTTGCATATCTTCTTTAAACTCTAATAACGATGCTCGATCCCCAAAATCACTAAACAAATCTAATCTAATCTTCATCAGCAACAAAAGGAGTTATACAATGGCGCTCTACTCTTAACTCGATGAGCAGTGAACGGGACAATTCTTCCGCAAAACCGTCCATGGTTTAAGCATCACACTGCGCAACCTGTTCCGAAACAGTCTTAGAAAAGAATGTGGCAAACCATTCAAGAAAACTCTACGTCTGTCTCAATGCATCTACCTATTCTATCCCGATTTCCAGCTCATCTGGTAAATTAACAAAAGTCTGTCTAAAATAGCCTGCTAAACGAGCAGGACCTTTGATTAACAGCTTCACTGCTCTGGTAAGCAGTCACGGTTGATCGGCATGATAGACGACACGAAGAGTACAGGCAATACAAACCCCAGGCATTTCGGGCAAACAATATGTGAATGAGTGTAACAGAAACGACGAATACCAATAAGTACAGGTACACAAGGCAGTGCTTAAAACTTTCAACGTTCACAGCACAGTAAATGCACAGACTACAAGCACAGAATTTCACATACAGTTGGACGGCACATCCACGGGGAGTAGTAAAGAATAGGAGCCATAGTAACGCGTGTGTGGAATGAGTCATGAATGAAGTTTTCCTCAAATCCTTACAATTGCAACCGTTTTCCAACTATTCAATATTGGGAGTAGTAAAGAATCATTCGGGGAGGTTAAACGGTTGCAATTGTGAGGATTTGAGGAAAACTTCGGTCATGACTCATTCCGCACACGGGTTACTATGGCTGTACATGGCTCCTATTCTTTACTACTCCCCATCCACGAAATCACAGAACAAAAACTTGATGTAAATCCACAAATATACTAAAATGAAACGGAATGATTCGAAACTCGTACGAACTGATCAAAAATCCTTATGGGGGACCTATTCCGGTTGAGTGGAGTTGTCGGAATCTCCTCTATCTGGTGTCAGAAATCTCGTCCTAGGGAGCCTGATAGGAAATTACTAGAATATATTTACATACTATCATGAGAAGTTCCATTTTTGTTACCCGCTGTTGTTCTTGTTGTTGAAAAATGGTTCAAAATGAATTATTCGACGCTTGATTACTAGAGCAGATTTACTTCGCAATATCGCATATCTTAATAAATATATCAAACAACGTAAACAAAGAAAAGCCAGACAGCCTTATAGAATATGCCCGATTCTTGCACGATTAGGTATAAAGCCCTTGCAGAGAAATTAGATAATAAATGCTCACTTCAGAAGAGGGACTATTACAATGAAGCACTCCTATAATGCATGTACATACCTGGAAGAAGCTAAAATACTATATAAATAAATAAATATGCATACCAGTGTGCGGAATTTTATTACTTCTAATATTTTTTTAGCGACATCCCTAAATATGAGCATATCTGACTTGTAACCCATATTAATTAAACACGACTTAACAAGATTGTGGTAAAAGATGACGGCATACGGACAAGAAATCATACTACTTCACAGGCAAATAAGCTGACGGCATATTTCTAAAAACATCTAGAATTGCATCATTTCTTGATATTCAGTGGGTTACAGGAAAACCAAGTGAAGAGTCTTTCTAATTCTTGTGACATAATATCGAAGACCTCGATTATTTTTTCATTAGAATATACTATACTGGTGTCGTCAGCAAATAATATAATTTTCAGAAGATTAGTAGCATTGCTTATATCACTGATATAGAGAAGAAAAAGAATTGGACCCAGTATTGATCCTTGAGGGACACCATATAAAATTTGAGACGGCTCAGTGTAGGCACCGTTAAATAACACATTGGAATCTGTCAGACAGATAACTCTTAAGTATTAGACAGGCCTCGGAAACCGTAGTGATCCAGTTCAGAGAGTAATATATTATGATTCACAGTGTCGAAAGCCTTAGACAGATCCAAGGAGGAAACTATGCTATAAAGTTTGGATTCTTTTCTTGAAACGAGTGTTGTTTTTTAATGTAGCTGCTGCTAAAGATATCGAGTGATTGGGCCTAAAGCCAAACTGATCTTTGGAGAGAATTGTATTGGATTCCAAAACATCTGTTATTTTCGTAACCGCATTTTTGTTGAATCAAATTTTCATCAGAATTCGGTCAACTCAGAACTCGGTCAACTCAGAACTTGCTGGTAACAATGCCAGATTCTCCTTATTTTGCGGACGAAAGGTTTCGGTTGACTACCGGACAATTTGCAGATGGTATCCTACTTCGTAGGAATTTGAATTTTTTTAAAATTGGGATATTTTCTACATAGTAGCAGTGTCGGTTATACCCCTACGATGTACGCTTTCATAAAATATATAGTTTATTATGGTTAGCTTGCATATTTATTGATACAGAAGACAAATTGTCACGGGGGTGCAAAAACTGCCTCTAACGGGACAGCTATCCTTAACCAAGGACGTGGTGCAGCGGACTTCAGGTTCATTATCGTTAACTTCACCTCGTCCAGATTTACCGATGAGAATACGAAATGTGCCAAGGTAATCTTCAAAATTGGAAGAAGTACTTGGGATTTCAGAATCAAGATTGGGTGCCACTGCGCTAAAATATTCATTAAACTTGTTGGCGATATCCTGATTGTCTGATATATTCTCAAAGTTCATCTAAAATACTCAGGTGTTCTTGTGGCCTTCCTTCTATTCATGAGTTGGTTTAAATTTTTCCAAGTACCTTTTATATTTTTGATTACTCTCATTAAATTTATATTCAAAATATAGTTTCTTAGACAATCGTATAATATGGTTAAGTTTCTTTCTATATGCTCTGTATTCAACATGAATATTTTCATCATGAGTGAGGTGGTAGAGTCGATATAGTCTATTTTCTTATATCGAGTTTAATATACCGTATGTGATCCAAGGTTTAATATTTTTTTTTGTCCCCCGCCGCAACGCGGGTGGCGGTCCGTGAATGTCCGTGTACGTCCGTGCATGTGTGTTCGAAGCGATAACTTCCTAATGCTTCGTTGGATTGTTCCGAAATTCGGCATATGCATTCCTTGCGACAAGACGCTATTCGGTGTTGCATTTCAGCAACATCTACCTGAAGGTGTCGCCACTGGGTTGCTTCTTTGTGTCCGTGGATGTCCGTGTACGTCCGTGCATGTCTGTTAATGGTTTAACTAAATACACGTAAAAATCCTTTGTTTCTTCTCAACCGTGACTTTTCACAGGCGTTGCTTCCTAACCAAATATCTCCAAAAGTTATATAAGAGCTTAATGTGTTAGAAAGTCTTTGTTCCTTTTCGCCAGTGGCTATTATGTGTTTTTCTAACTTGTACATTATATAAAAGATACACTTCTCAATCCGGTGCAGGTTCAATTGTATCGAACAAGCTGGCTCAGTTTTCGACAGAATAGCCGTAATAATGTCTGCTTTTTATTCACTTTCCCGGGTAGCTACTCGGGTTACATGTTCTCACACATTTACAGTGTTATTGTATATATCTTTGTTTTTCTTTTTCTTTATTGTCTGTCTTGTAAATATCACAGCCCTTTGTTTTTAAGTGCATACTTGCTTACTCGCTGCTTATCACAACCTCCCTACTGGTACTCACATATACCTATTGTCTACTTCGTTAAATATGTTGAACTATTGTGGAATTTGTTATACAGTATGAAACACGCAGTTTATGTGCTAAAACTATGTATGGTGATACATGTAATTAACAACAATAACACGATATGGAACATGATGAAATTTCTCTCTATGAATAATCATGTATATGCTAAGTGAATTACCTTTTTATAATGAAGAACAAATCGATATGGAAGTCCAAACACAACCTGATCTTGAATATCTTGAGACCTTGAGAAAATGTGTTTTAACCCACTAGAGTTAAATGTCACTGAAAGTAATGAATATATTACAGACGATACCGATGGAGAGATAAACTACTGGGAAAAGTTCAATAATTGTCAGTCTAATTATTATTTCGAAGAAACATTCAATGCACATATTCCTCAGCACTCTGATCCCAATACGCTATCTGTCTTACATATCAATGCCCGAAGTTTAAAGAAACACTACACAGAAATTCTCTCTGTACTCCACAATCTCAAACATTGTTTTTCCGTCATTGGAATATCCGAAAGCTGGCTCACACAAGAATTGTACGATATTCCTGGCTATACTCCTTTCCCATTATCTAGGTCTAGGCAATGGGGCGGTGGTGTCATTTTATATGTCAGAGAATGTTATACAAACTGCTTTATTCGTGAAGATCTCACCCAAAATGATAAAAATGGAGAATATGAGGCTCTATTTGTTGAGATTTCTGATAATGTCGACTCTTATGTCATAGGTTTAATTTATAGGCCACCCCGCAAAAGTGTAGAATATTTCAATACCAGTCTTTTAAATATATTTCACATTCTAAAACCGGAAAAGAAAAAATGTGTATTGCTTGGCGATTTCAATATCGATCTATTCAAAACACAAAACCACAGTCCCACTAAATCGTTTTATGAAATTATTAAATCATTTCACTTTTTCCCAAAGATCTGTAACCCAACACGAGTGAAATCAAACTCTGCAACACTTATTGACAACATCTTTTCCAACTTTCACGAGGAAGACGTTAAGGCGGGTATTCTCTTGTCTGATATCTCTGATCACTTTCCCATATATCATATATGCAACTCTTCTCTCCCAAAATGCAATAAGCAACAGAATGTTACATATCGCCTTGTAAATCCTGCCAGTCAAACTCTGTTTAAGGAAAAACTTCAAGCAACTGACTGGAAAGCTGTATATACAAACAACGACATTAACTCTGCCACTGAGAGTTTTGGTGACATATTTAACACTATATATGACGAATGCTTCTGTGGAGTAATCTGCTATAATACTAGAGAGTTACCTCCCTGGGGAGAGCTCGGGTAAGCTTCCCGCTTGTAACAGAACGTGTTGGAGTTGAGTAAAGTTAATGTCGTTTGAAACCCAGGTCTGAGAGTTATTTACTTATTGGACAATACTACATGGTGTCAGAAGTGGTTCCTTACTGAACACAGTGGAAAACGGAAAAGCTTGTCATAATCGGATGTTCGTCACGTTGGGTTGTAGACGAAAACTGGACACTCAATGACAGCTAAGTGTTATTTCTCAAGTTTTCTACTGGAATTTGATAACGTGTGTGAAATAAACATACGGAAGTGTAGTGAGGAGCATTGAAACTCGTACAACTGAAATAAACTGGGTGAATTCAGGTTATTTGGAGAAATTCCGTTTCCTGCACAAATCCCTTAGTAGTATATACTACACAGAATCATTTTTTTTTTTGTGAAGGTGCAGAAAAGTGACAGAAATTTTCCATAATGGCAACCTTTCAAGTCCAAGCTCCAGAACCATTTACATTTGATAAACCAGACGAGTGGGAGCGCTGGATCAGAAGATTTGACAGGTTTAGAATAGCATCCGGTCTCGAGGACGAAAGTGAAGTGAACCAAGTAAACACTTTGATTTATTCAATGGGAGATAAAGCTGATGATATTCTCACGGCAACAAATCTGTCTGATGACGACAAAAAGAAGTATGATCTCGCGAAAAACAGCTTTACAAATTATTTTGTGGTGAGAAGAAACACCATCTTTGAGAGAGCCAAGTTCAATCAACGGAAACAAGAGCCTGGTGAAAGTGTTGAAAATTTTATTACATCACTGCACACATTGGTGGAACATTGTGGTTATGGCGTTGTACATGACGAAATGATTCGTAACCGCCTTGTCGTCGGGCTCCAGGATGCACGACTATCCGAGAAACTGCAGCTTGACCCAGATCTGACTCTTACCAAAGCAGTTAACCTGGCTCGACAGAGTGAGGCGGTGAAGAAACAACAATCTGTTGTTCGATCAGAGATGCAAGAGGCATCATCTGAAGTTGATGCCGTACATAAATATGGTAACCAACGTTCCAAATTTAGGGATTTATCGAACCACCCACCAACAACATCCTAAGAAGTTGGGTGAAGCCAGGAAACAAAATGTTAAGCAGAATCGTTGTTCACGATGTGGGAGATTTCCCCACAGAGAAGGTCAGAAATGTCCGGCCTTACACGCCATATGCAACAAATGTTCCAAGAAGGGACATTATGAGGTAATGTGCCATTCTGCCTCAGTGAATGAACTGCAGCAGGACAATGAATCTGATTATGACTATTTTCTTGGATCCGTGGAGTCAAATCGCCGGGATACCCCGTGGACAGTTGACTTACAAGTAGGGGCTGCTACAATCAACTTCAAAATTAATACGGGGGCAGCTGTAACTGTAATTCCGGAAGCAGAACTTCGAAACATCCACATGCAGTCACTGGAGAACACAGATAAGAGATTGTACGGCCCTGGGAAATCCAATTTGGAGGTGATGGGAAAATTCAAACATACTTTCATCAGGCAAGGGAAACAATCCACAGAGGACATTTTCGTTGTTCGAAAGCTAGAGAAAGCTTTGTTAGGGCGTCCAACAATACAGAACCTTGAACTTTTGTCTTATCATGCTGATGATATTGAGATGTCAGATCCCAAGGCCATATACAAAGGGAAATTTCCCAAGCTTTTCTCTGGCTTAGGGAAAATGGAAGGCGACTATCACATCAAGCTCAAACCAGACGCAAAGCCATTTGCCTTAACGTCGCCCCGTCGCATAGCTCTTCCTCTGATGAAGAAGGTCAAGACAGAGTTGATGCGTATGGAGGAAACGGGGGTGATTTCCAGAGTCGATGCTCCCACTGACTGGTGCGCTGGAATGGTAGTCGTCCCCAAAGGGAATGACAAGATCAGGATTTGTGTAGACTTAACAAAACTGAATGAAAATGTGTGTAGGGAAATACACCAAATGCCAAGCGTAGATCAAGCTCTAGGGCAACTTGCAAATGCTAAGTTTTTCACCAAACTAGATGCTAATTCTGGATTTTGGCAGATTCCTCTAGCAGAAGAGTCGTCGCTGCTTACAACCTTCATCACTCCATTCGGACGGTACTGCTTCAATCGGCTCCCATTCGGAATAAGCTCAGCTCCGGAACACTTTCAAAAACGGATGTCCCGCCTCCTGGAAGGCCTGGATGGAGTTATTTGTCATGTGGACGATCTTCTAATTTTCGGGTCCACGCGCGCAGAGCATGATGAACGTCTGATAAAAGTTCTGGAAAGGTTACAGGATGCTGGAATTACTCTCAACGAGAAATGTGAGTTCCTGAAAACAGAAACCAGATTTCTGGGACACCTGATCAATGCTCATGGCATAAAGCCAGATCCGGACAAAGTGCAGGCTGTCGCCAATCTCAAGCCACCGGAAAATGTATCAGAGCTGAGGAGATTTCTTGGGATGTGCAACCAACTGGGGAAGTTTATCCAGAATTTAGCAGAAATGACTAAACCATTAAGAGATTTGCTCAGCAAAGAGAATGTTTGGACCTGGGGCCAACCGCAACAGCACGCTTTTGCGGCAGTTAAGGAAACTCTCCTTTCCGCGCCTTGTCTCGCGTTCTACGACCCTACAAAAGAATCTATGGTGTCTGCGGATGCATCATCATATGGATTAGGAGCGGTCTTGTTACAGAAGGAGTCAGACGGGCACTATGCTCCAGTAGCCTTCACATCACGCGCTCTTTCTCCAACAGAACAACGCTATGCTCAGGTGGAAAAAGAGGCACTTGGTCATGCGAGCGATTTGCAGACTTTTTGGTTGGAAAATCATTCCATATTCAGACTGACCACAAACCTTTGATACAGCTTCTGGGCTCAAAGAACCTAGATGAACTACCGCCCAGGATTCAAAGATTTAGAATGCGTTTGATGAGATTCAGCTACACAATCTCCTATGTACCTGGTAAGGATTTGACAGTAGCAGATACACTATTCAGGGCACCAACAGAACGTGGTCTCACAAAGGATGAAACAAAACTGCAAGCCGATTCTCAAGCTATGGTGGAAATGTTGCTGGAAAATTTTCCAGCTAGTGATCGACATCTAGAGAAGATACGATCTGAGCTTCAGGCGGATGCAGTTTGTTCACAGATAATGCGGTTCTGTGCTGATGGGTGGCCGGAGACCATACCTACAGTGTTGAAGCCATACAAAACAGTGGCAACAGAACTAACTGTCAGTTGTGGTCTACTTTTGAAAGGCAGCAGATTAGTTATCCCAACGTCCATGCGCATTGATACTTTGGAGAAGATCCACATTGGTCATCAGGGAATCACCAAATGTCGCCAGAGAGCACAGCAATCCGTGTGGTGGCCTGGTCTCAGCAACCAAATACAGGACATGGTTGAACAATGTCGAATCTGTCGGAAAGAGAGTGTTAATCATCCAGAGACTCTTATCCCATCCACACTTCCAGAGAGACCATGGCAAAAAGTTGCAACAGATTTATTCGTGCGCAATGGATCGACTTATCTCCTTACTGTAGACTACTTCTCGAGATATGTTGAAATGGCGAAACTCAAATCCTTGACATCAGAACACACTATAAAACAACTGAAGCCCATCTTCGCTCGACACAGGATTCCAGAGACCCTAGTCTCCGACAATGGATCACAGTACAACTCTACACTATTCGCTAAGTTTACAGAGTCCTACGGATTCGAGCATGTGACAAGCAGTCCGACATATGCTCAAAGCAACGGAGAAGTAGAGCGTTCGGTGCAAACCGTAAAAAACTTACTCAAAAAGGCATCTGACCCGTATACAGCCCTGATGGCATATCGCTCGTCGCCGGTCGTTGGCCCGTACAGTCCATCAGAGCTCCTTATGGGCCGCAAAATACGAACACAACTGCCAGTTTTGCCCTCTAGTCTTGTTCCTCAATGGAACTTCCTTGAACAGGTTAGACCTCTGGATGAGAAGATGAAACATAGCCAGGAGAAGAATTACAACCTCCGGCATCGGACCAAGGACCTTCCCAATCTGACCCCTGGAAAAGAGGTATGGGTAAAAGACAAGCTGGGTACACGACCTGGAATGGTAATAGAACCCGACACGTCTCCCCTGTCATATTTGGTAGATACACCCACGGGAAAAATTCGTCGAAACCGTCGACATCTAGTACCAAAAGTGCCAGCAACATCAGTGCGGAATCCACACAGTGTACCGACCAACGGATACGACGAAACTGAGACTTCATTTAGAACTACACCGGCACATGATGAACTGCCTCCCGACGTTACACAAGGCAATGGTGCCTACCGAACGCGATCAGGTAGAGAGGTCTTTCAACCTCAGAGACTGGGCTTGTGATTTAACCTAAGCAACCTATCGCTGAAACGCTTAAGATAACAAGAGAGAAAGCATAGTTCATTTGCATAGTTGATATTTTCTTATTCTTGCCACAGTTTGCGGTATACTTTGTTACGATAAAGTTAGTGAGAACTTCTCGTGAAATTAAGAGACACTGAACAATTGTCGAGATATATAGTTTAATTGATGTTCTTTAAATTGACATTTATATGGTGCGACAATGCACCCATATCAGAAACTGTAAAAAGGGAGATGTGGAGTAATCTGCTATAATACTAGAGAGTTACCTCCCTGGGGAGAGCTCGTGGAAGCTTCCCGCCTGTAACACAACGTGTTGGAGTTGAGTAAAGTTAATGTCGTTTGAAACCCAGGTCTGAGAGTTATTTACTTATCGGACAATACTACAGGCCCTAGCGGCACATCATATTTAGACTTCTATCTCTATAACATGAAGCGGGCCTTCTCTCTCGTCGACAGTAATATACCAGAGCGACCTGCATATGGCGTATACATATCTTGCCTTGTAGCATTTGCTAGATCCTGTGTTAAAGGTGACGATTTTAATCAACGTCACAAACCATTATTACAGAAACTTGTAAAACAGGGCCATATCATCAAGCGCCTCCACTCGAAGTTTCTCAAATTTGGCGATGCATATCGCATGCTGATAGCAAAATACCAGCGTAGCGTGCAAGATCTATGGTGGTACGTTTCGTAACTTGTGTCTATTTCCGCTTAACACGGGGATTTGGGCCGTATAAACCTATATATTTCAAGATCCTCACAGTGTTCGTATGAACAGTCATAATCAAAGCGTGACGGAGATACATCCTACTCTAGATAACGACTTTACAACGTTTATTGAATAAAAACATCTTAGAGAAATGCCAGTGCTTGAAAGTTGAGTGCACGAAATCTCTTGATTTGTTGACGGTAGTTGCCAGGTACAATTGGGGAGCAGTTCAGCAGACGCTTCTCCATTTATATAGATAACTTGTTTGTTCTAAGCTCGATTACGGCAGAAGTAGATATTACAATGACGAAATATAAAAAGGCCGACAGGGGCCATCTCGTGTATACACAAGAATTTAGTATATCGAGAGAAAATACAGATAGCATCAAGCTTTTACACAGATGGTGAGAGAGTAGCCTGTGCTACTATCTTTCATCCCGTAACTAAAACATGTCGACTTACGATTCTCACTGGCGAAGCCAAAGCTCTATTGTCGAATTTAGAAGGTACTGGGTCTACTTTAGGAAAAAAAGATGTCATTTTCTCTGATTCACTGTCATGCTTTCAAGCGATTGAGAGTGGAACTTCAACTCACCCCAACATCTCGAACATTCTGGATAATCGCTATATAAAGACCAACTCATATTACGAACAATTTGTTGTATTAGAACAGAACAGTTTGTTCGTGTTTTTGTTCGTCGTAACCTCACACTACGAACATTTTCTCTTGACCGCCAGTCGCCGCGATCATGCAGCGAGGTCATTTTTTTTGTGTCATGTGAGAGCGGCTTCGTCACATGACCGACAGCTGCCAGTTGATTGGATAACTGTTGGTAAATGTTCGGCAAAATGTTCGCGATCACCACACACTGAAGACAAAAACTTGTTTCATGGCAAAACATGTTCGCAATATCAAACAAGTTGAATCTCACGAACATTTGTTCCGAACATATGTTTTCTGTTTCTGGGCACCTCACACTGCAGACAAAACATGTTCTGAACAGTGTTTTTGTTCTAATACAACAAAATGTTCGTAGTGTGAGTTGGGCTTTAATGACTGAGCGAAGGATATATATCCATCTTCGTTCGATTTGAAGAAAACTACAGAAGGCCCTAGCGGCACATCATATTTAGACATATCTCTATAAAAATGAAGCGGGCCTTCTTTCTCGTCGACTTTACGACAAAAGAGATGGTTACAATTTCGACATCGTAAACTATCCCTATCTGGACAGTAATATACCAGAGCGACCTGCATATGGCGTATACATATCTTGCCTTGTAGCATTTGCTAGATCCTGTGTTAAATGTGACGATTTTAATCAACGTCACAAAACATTATTAGAGAAACTTGTAAAACAGGGCCATATCATCAAGCGCCTCCACTCGAAGTTTCTCAAATTTGGCGATGCATATCGCATGCTGATAGCAAAATACGAGCGTAGCGTGCAAGATCTATGGTGGTACGTTTCGTAACTTGTGTCTAATTCCGCTTAACACGGGGATTTGGGTCGTATAATCCTATGTATTTCAAGATCCCCATAGTGTTCGTATGAACAGTCACAATCAAAGCGTGACGGAGATACATCCTACTCTAGATAACGACTTTACAACGTATATCACATGGATTAAGAATACTGATCAGCGATACGGATTTGATATTTTTGGAACATCATGATGGCTTGCTGGCGTCATTGAAAACTGTTGACAGCTTCTGTCTTGCAGGAAATTAGACTAGCTATATGTATACTATGATTTATCATTTTAATTTGATGCTAAAGTTATTATATGAATTAGGTCTTTGGATTATGAACTCGGAAATTCTTCAATGAACGACGGTTGAATATTGAATGACGGACTAGACGCGTGTATTACTAAATTATAATATGTTTGATGAGAGTAGATTTTCCGGCACAAATATACATAACTTTACTATCAGCGAGAGGGGAGGATGGCGAAGCACAGAAGAGCCGTGTAAACAGGATCTGAATGCGACGTCCACCGAGACACGAAGACAAACTGGTATAAAGGGTATCAGTTGACTAGAGAATTGTACTATACCGCTATCAAATATCAGGTACCAGGAACTTCGACGCTTCTCTGATCCGGTTATCAACCATGGGAATGTCTTGCGATTGGATCAAGATTAACAAACAGCTATATAAGGCAGTCAATGATATCTACCTCATAATAATATCCTGCCTGAAATTCCAAAAAATTATAATGGACAGTTAACAAGAAGGAACTAGATATCTTCATGATGGGTATATAAAGGCATGATCTCAAGTCTCAATCGTCATCTCTCTCAAAGCAAAGAAGCTGGACCCCAAACCAAACATTTCGAGCAACGAATTTGGTTAGAAGCGTTCAAGGTAAGCGTTTTTTATCACTTCGTATCATGGTAAAATATATCGAAATTATAAGCATGGCGAGTAATAACCGAAACTGTATTTCTCTCATCTTCCGATGTTCTTCTGTGAGTAATAAAATACAGTAAGTTTGAGCATATATAGGCATAAGTTGTCAGGGGTTACATAAATGGATAATAACATTTAGAAAAAAGCACGTTTGAACTTAATAGAGTCAATGGTTTGGCATGACATCGGTTTGACATCGGTTTATTGACCATATTAGGAAATATTAGCAGTTAAAGAGATAAACTGAACCTTCTCAGTCTTATTTCCAGATGGGGATGAGGGACAGGGAATCAGGGTAGGGGTTGTATCCACATGAGATTTCTCGACTCTCTATACTACAATCCCTCATCAGGACCTTATTGACCGTTTAAGTTCATTAATAGTATCTGTGTTCAAGAAAACTGATCGTAGATATATTAATGTCGAAAGCCATAAAGCTTTCTTTAGCTCAACTACATACAAGAGATATCATTCATGGGATGTTTCTTTGTTTATAGAGTTGCTTGAATTTCTCATTAAAAATATCTATGTGAAATTTGGCAGCACAATATATCAACAGGATATAGGTATTCCAATGGGTACTAATTGTGCCCCTCTGTTGGCTGACCTATATCTGTTCTCTTATGAATATGGCTATATACAGGCGCTTTTAAACACCGATCCATTCAAAGCCCGTTCCTTCTCATTCACAAAACGCTATATAGGCGATCTTCTCGCTGTGGAAAATCGCTATATGAATGACGCAGTGAAGGATATATTTGACGGAAATTACAGATAGCCCTACAGGCACATCATATTTAGACCTATACCTCTATAAAAATGAAGCGGGTGTTCTCTCTCGTCGACTTTATGACAAAAGAGATAACCACAAATTCGACATCGTAAGCTATCCCTTTCTGCACAGCAATAGTCCAGTTGTACCTGCATATCTCGCAAAGTAGCATTTGCTAGATCCTGTGTTAAATGTGACAATTTTAATCAACGTCACAAAACATTATTACAGAAACTTATAAAACAGGGCTATACCACCAAGCGCCTCCACTCAAAGTTTCTCAAATTTGGCGATATATATCGCATGCTGATAGCAAAATACGAGCGTAGCAAGATCAATGGCGTTACGTTTCGTAACTCGGTGCTCATATGGAAAGTCGCAATCAAAGCGTGACTGAGATACATCATTCTCCAGTTGACCACTTTACAACGAATATTATGGATTAAGAATACTAATCAGCGATATGGTTTGATATTTTTGGAATATCATGATGTCTTGCCGGCATCACTGAAAACTGTTGACCGCTTCTCTCTTGCAGGAAACTAGCCTATGTGTATGTATACTATGATTGTCTTTTTGAATTTGGTGCTAATACTGTTATATGCATGGGATATGGAATAGGTAATATTATTGGATGTTCATTTATTATTCATTTACAAGTTTCGTTTTTGTTGAAAGTGACTAAGAGTTGATTTTGAGAGATTTGAAGAGCATAATTTTCAACCTCGGGAACACTTTGCGGCCTCCAACCGGTGAATCTAAAATGTCAACTATGACAATATCAAACCACCAGTAAAATGCATAGAGGGTTCTGTTGTGTCTTTTGTTGATGTTCATCCCATTTTGAGAGGTATGGGCACTTTTGTTAGGAAACTCAGCTTGGTTAGAAAAAAATTGACAAATCCCCATGTTGTAGTCCCATAAGAGCAGGGAAATGAACGTCCTCTACTCGCTTAAACAGGATATATATTATCTGTTCAATGAAGGAAGATAGGGGGAGATAAAATGTCCAACCATCGCTGTACCGATGTAGTTTAATCTTTTAGAAGGGAAATATTTTGAACTTATCTTTGACACTTGTGGATATGCTTGTATGCAAACATATTTAATAACATAAATTACATTTTTAGAATCACAACTCATGTTTTCCTTTACTTTTAAGACACTACTCGAACTTTTAAATGAAAATGATGAGCCTGTCTCTGGCTTTTAAGGATAGTTATCCCGTTAGAGGGTCAAAATTGGTCATTTTTGTTTTATTTCTTCATTCAAATATTCACTATTTGTCTAACATTTGGTGAAAAATGAAATAAAAATTCTAAGTAGAAGTGCTTCAATATTAGGATAAAAATTTAGTCACGCTACTGTCTATTGTAAGTCATTTAAAGCTGTCTGAGTGCCTATTGTATTGTTAATTGACACTCAGACACCCGCCGTGAAGTCATTAGCAAAGGTGTTAACATTTCTCACCTGAACAAGTTTTTAAAGTTTAAATTGGATTTTGAAGCACATTGATGAATAAACTTAGTGTAATAGTTATCAAAAATAAATAGGAATTCGAGTAGGTCCCATAAGACAGATAAAAAATGTATTTGACAATATAATTCAAGCAAAAAATTAGGATTAATTCTTCAGATGTTCAGCTGGACACATATTCCCCGATTTCTAGTCTTTCATTTTTTTTACAAAATCCGAGATTTAAACGTTTATTTCTCGAATAGTACCCATGCTACGCTTTTGAAATTTGGCATGCTTATTACTTATAAGGTGATCTAGTAAAAATTATCTCACTTTCTGTAAGTTTGGCTTTGTTTCTTAATTATTCAACTTTAAAGACAAATGATCGTAAAATAGTACGTTTTTTCCATTTATTTTAGTAAAATTGCTGTAAAAAGAAAACCAGGCAAAAATTACAAAAAAATGAGATAAAGTTTACTAGTTCAAGTTGTCTCCTATCAAGGTATACCATCAAAGTTGAAAGAAAAACAACAGTTTTCATGAAATTCAAATTGAAAAATGGACGCTATTGTTTTCGTTTGAATTAATTTAAATTGGAATGATTGCTACGCAAAAGCAGTGTCAGTTATACGGATCATATAGGTGAAATCCCTACGATATACGCGTTCATGAAATATATAGTTTATTATGGCTATCTTGTATATTTATTGGTACAGAAGACAAATCGTCACGGGGGTGCAACAACTGTCTCTAAGGGGATAGCTATCCTTAATGAGTTTCACATCTTCTAGAACAGTTTGCATTTTAGGACTCTTGTGCAGTATATTCAAATTTTGCACAATTATGGAATATATGTGTGGATTATGTGTGGTTATACGAACAGTAGAATGTAATAGGGGGGTTCTGGGCCAGGGAAGCCGGGGAAGCCGATGACGTCGTGACGTCATAAATAGGTCGAAGTCGCGCGGTGTTCGTCTATCCATAGTGTCATGACCATAGCCCAAAGGGGTTGTAGGTCAACGTCTGTTCACCGGACCACGACAATAGCCCGAGGTGTTTGCGGTGTTTTATGTCCGCTCAGCGGGCCGTGTCTATAGCTTTTTTGCGGTGTTCGAGGTTATGGTCTATTTATAGAGCCATACTTATAGCCCGAAGGTGCGGTGTTCATCGTCTATATATAGACCTATAACCCGGAGGTGCGGTGTTCACTGAACCGTGGCTATAGCGTGAGAAGCGTTCGCGGTGTTCTATATCCGTTCAGCGGGCCGTGTCTATAGTTAGCGATGAAGCGTGACTAATGAAAGCCCGCGGCTAATTCGGGAAGTTTGCGTATAGAACACGGTCATTACGTTCCGCACCACTCGACGTCTCATCTTACACATCTGGTAATCAATCAAACCACGAATATACTCGTAGTCTATAGTTAGAAATAAATAAATAAAGTAGGTCAATATACAAGGACAGTTCTGAAACAGGGAAGCCGATGAAGTACATCGGTGGAGCGTGACTAATGAAAACTAATTCGGGTTTTTTTACGCGGTATTCGAGGTCGACCATATACGAAAGAGGATTAGCCCGAGGCATGGGTTGACCACGTCGGCGGTGCTCGCGAGACTCATCGTTTATTAATGTCGTATTATGAGAGTCACGTGGGTGAGGGGACGCTCTTATAAATAGGCAGAAAACTCGCATTTCACCACTCACGTTGGGAATACCGATACACACTATGTTTCATCTCTACTATCGAGTGGATCTGAAAGTATACGCCGAGAACAGCGTGGCATTCGTCTCCATCATCGACTATGTGGACAGCGAATGGGTTGAGGGCAGTCACCAGAGAGGAGCCGTCCTTACGTTGAAAGCCTGGGAGGCGCTGAAGACCAGCGTGGACGAAATGGATCGATTAATGTGTCATAAGGTGGAAACGGGGAAGCCTATCCAACTCGATGATAACCTTCATTTATCAATGAACATTTATCGGTCCAAACCGGCTGTCCACTTACGCATTTGGCGGAAGAAGGAGTATGGTGATGGTCGATACCCTACAAAACGGGGTATAACGATGGATGAGAGAATTTGGATGGCATTCAAAACGCAGATACCACTCGTCGACGACGCCATACAGGAGATGCTATCCACCTTCCAATTCCATACAGCCTCCGACAGCGACGACGAGACTGTGGATGAGGAGGTAGAACCCACGGCTACCGCCAAACATAAGATGACGTTCCTGAAACGTGCCTTCACCGAAGCCTATAGTAATCTTGTCGTGCTCCAGATCAATGAACTTATACGCGAACGTTGTAATGGATGCATCCTCGACCACCCGTCTCAGAAGCAGCACCCGTGTATGATGACAGAACCCTCCGAACATGTGGAATCTCTGTTCATGGATGCGTACAACCGCGTCGATGAAACGCGTTTGATGGAGGAGTTCACTCGATTGGTGGATGCCCGGTCTGAGCCGGATATAAATAGTATACAGCGGATAAATTTCCACTTCTCGGACTATAGAGACCAATTACAAACGGAAACGTGGAAAAATGCACTGTATGAAAACGTTAAAACTAGGATAACGGAGTGAGCGCGCAGGTGAATTACTATCTAGTATTCGACTGTTAAAAATCGGATATGAACTGCTATCTTGTTCGAACAATATTCATAACATATGAACTTTCTAGGGTATATATATATATATATACCCGCATATCTACTACCGTTGTATACTATGCTATATTATCCAAGAAAATATACATCATATACATTCTATGCGTGTTTGTTCTTTCTCACGAGTGCGTGTAAAATCCTCTTAATATAATCATTAAATGGTAGAGAATATCCCATCACGAGACCCTCGTGAAAGAGCAGTGGGGGACATAATCATGGGTTGACCCGGTTTGCGGTGTTCATACTATAGTCTATATACTCCGAGACAAAGGTCTCTGCTTAATAAGTATGAGGATTCAGAGATATTCCCACAGCGGGGGTAGGACTGACTAATGACAGCAACCCGCTCACGCATAACCGCATAGATTATACGCATATATATTATCCCGCGATAAACGATCGCTTCATTCGGAGGCGGGCTAGCGAACTATACACAACATTCCGCCCGAAAGACGCTCTATATAGTGCAGAAACGTTGGTGAGACCTACAATATTTTCGAACATCCCACTGACTTCAAAGGATAACGACATGGAAGAAACAAACCGGGAAACTATTCGCTTAAATTTTACAATTCTCACCGAGGAGATGATAGGCATATGCAGCATATGCGAGATATTGCGAGAAAGTAAAGTATTATCAGCGGAAATGTATGAAGACATCATGGCGGAGAAGACGAGAACTGCGCGAGTCCATCATCTGTTAAACGTACTACCTAGACGAGGTTCTAAAGCATTTGACGCATTCGTGGAATCTCTGCTTAAGACGGGAAACAATACCTTAGCCAATCTAATATACCCCGAATCTGAGAAGACACTCAACGAGGAAGCTGTTACACCGCTAGGCGCCTCAGCTACACCCACTCCACATACTGCAACGCTCACACCGGATATCATTGAAGATGCTCTGCTGGAAGTCTACGCGCGTTACATGGTTGATAGAATTAATAATCTGATCGCAACATGTTGTGGGTGCGCCAGCGGTAGCAGCGTTCATCCATGTCTGGCTCTCGAAACCTGTCAACATATTGACATGCACTTCATCACGGCCTTCAGCACGCTAAAGGAATGCGATATTGTCGAAGAGACTAAGCATCGTCTCAACGCCCACAATAAACATTCCGCGGAAATCCTGAATACTCATTTATCACCAGAGAATATCGCCAGCCTCAAGACCTCTGCCTTTAAAATCCGTCTATACAGTATCTTAAACGCGGTGATGTAAGAATGAGGTCGACCGAAATTTGAGAACTATGGTATTTATAAATATGCGTTTAAAACATTTTTGCTCATTCCGAAGTCGGACATCGTGCGGTATGGATCAATACCAGAGAAAGCTTGTCATACTTAAAGTTCTTTCTATAGGAGCTATATTGCTCCTAATTATACCACTCATCGTATTGACCACGAAACGAACACCCTGTCCTTCATGCGCGTACCACACCGGCAAAGATACACCGCGTGTTTTCGAAATACCATCGGGCGATATAACCATCATTCCCAACAGAACGCTATGTACACCGATGCAGCAAGTTATTATCGACGAACATTTCCGGGTTACTCTTTGCATCTACGCCAAGTTATTGAGGATTGATCTGCGTTATTTTATCAACGACAAAAGCCACTATAAAGGGCATGGTCTTGAACTACATGCAGTGGACATTACTCAAAGCTCGAACCCGTCGCATCGATACAGCTATTCATAACCAGCTAGAAAATAAAAGTTAACGATGGATTGGAATCAAATGGTGAATGCCGTCACCTCTTTACACGCCTACAAATCTATCATCCATAGCATGTTTGAAGACGGCGTAGTAAATAGAGGCCGCCTAATTTTACTACGTATCTATACATATTCAGTGTGTCACGATGTTTCCGATACGTTGAAAGTTGAAATTTGGGATTACTATATAACGCTATACGAATGCCTAAGGAGACAGTTGATTGCGAATCAGTCGAATGGATAAGTACATCGTCGTAAACAGCGAGGACCCCAAGACGCTTTTCCCCGAGAATCGACCATACAAATTTCGCGTCAGCTTGAATAAAAGCATCCATTTCGACGAGTCTTGGGTCGTAGCCTTAGCAGAAATATTCATCCAAAGACAACCGCAGGTTAAATCGCGATCTCTTCTACGCCTGTGTTGTAATATATGCGGAGATTCCTTCGTAGGCGAGACGAAAGTACCTCTACTACGCTACGTCGAGGCCTCCGGACTCCAGAAAAACCGGTATCTAGGATATACCCCACGCCGTATTACCTACCCATCATTTTAAGCGACGTACGCTATCTAGAAATCGATATAACCGACGAACAAGGTGAAACGGCGACATTTCTCACCGAATGCGTCATCGTAACGCTTCACGTGAAAGAGCTATGGCCGGGAGACCGTTGTACATCCCGATGTGAATAAATGGATCAGATTTTATCGTAACGAGGCAAAGTCTGTTCATAAACCCTCGACATATTTTAAGAAGCAGAAAGGTGGAGGACTCGGCGGTAAGACGGGTGAATCTTACATTATTCCCGTCGACCCTCATTCTAAAAACGTCAGCGAGAAGAAATCCAAGACGCCGGCTATTCAGCTTACGGCCCCCTCTCAACAAGTGGTCGAACAAGCCAAGTCTGAAGCCTCGAGAGCGCGTCAACAGGAACCCATAAATAGGAAGCGTTCTCTTCCTACCGTCAGTTCACCCGCCGATAAACGGAGAGCGCGGACCAAAAGATCGCATCTCTTCGAGTTATGACATGGCACTCCTCACAGACAAAGGATTCACCGATGGTCAACCTAGCGAATTATCGTTGTTCTCATTACCCCCTACGCAAACAGCGGTTGAAAGTCGCTATGTTATCGACGTTCGACCGTCTTCTCAAATCTCGGACGATGCACCCGTCGAATTCCTGATATCCGGTCAAGGCTCGGATTACGTCGACTTGAAATCCACCAGACTCTACGTTAAGGCTAAAATAACCCGCAGAGATGGCACCCCTTTGATCAAGGACGAAAAATGCGGCCCTATCAATTTACTCCTTCAAACTATGTGGTCTCAGATAGACGTCTCCATGCAGGGTAAGCTTATGACGGTCATGGACAACAGTTACCCCTATAAAGCCTACATTCCAACGCTAATGAATTTCGGTGAAGACGCTAAAACCACTCAGCTAGTGCCTCAACTGTATGTAGCCGACGAGGGTATTAATTTGGATACCGCGGATGCCGCATCAGGTCAAAATGTCGGATTTACGCAGAGAAGGAAAGTCATCGCTGAGAGTAATGTATTCGAAATGGAAGGAAACTTCATGCAAGATGTTTTCAAACAACAGCGCTACTTGCTGAATAACGTGGACGTATACATCAAAATGCATCGCTCCACACCGCAGTTCACCATGATGTCGGGTGAGGAAAATCTGGCGTATAAACTGGTGATACAAGATATCAGCCTGAAAGTCGAGAAAGTTCGCGTAAACCCCGGTGTGATTTTGGGACACGCCAAGACCTTGGAAAATACATCGGCCAAATATCCGTACGTGAGAGCGGAGACCAAAATGGCTTCCTTAGCCACGGGGCAGCCCCTCTTCCGCTGGGATAATATGTTTTTATCCGTCTACCCCAGCAGACTGGTGATAGGGTTCGTATCGTCCAAAGCCGTCGCCGGGGATTATAAAAAGAACCCCCTAAACTTTCAACACTTCAAACTGGCCAATCTCTCGGTGAATATTGACGGCGTAACGACTCCGGGTCATTTCCTGAGAACGCGGTATAACTCGGACTGGGAGAAGAGTTCATTCACATCGGCTTACCGGAGTTTGTTCGACAGCATAGGACGTACCGGCGATAACTTCGGTAACTATAACCTGGTACGATTATCACAACGGCTCTACCCTCTACGCCTTCAACCTCGACCCCTCCTACGCCGCA
Organism: Hanleya hanleyi; assembly: GCA_036873755.1. Lineage (NCBI taxonomy): Eukaryota > Metazoa > Mollusca > Polyplacophora > Lepidopleurida > Hanleyidae > Hanleya > Hanleya hanleyi. The sequence continues at coordinate 749 of JAVTVY010013254.1, read as the reverse complement.
GAAGATCACCTTCAACTCCTGAGACAAGGCAATGTACGTCTGGAAGCGACCTTCGACGAACCATTACCGGAAAATGTGAGCTGTATCGCCTATGCCGAATTCCCAGCGCTGTTCGAGGAGGATAAATCTCGCAACATCATCTCCATTACACCATGAATACGGACGAACTTCTTTGCATCATTCGCAGCGACCGTACGCTCGACGCTTGTGCACGAGGTGTGTACCCGGGTGACAAAATTCCAAACCATGTGTTACGAACACCAGCGGCTTTTATCGTGAATACCGACGTGGCGAGTCTCCCCGGGGAACACTGGGTGGTGTTTTATTTCCGGAACCAGCGAGGAACATTTTTCGATTCCCTAGGACATCCCCCGGAATATTATTCGAGCCACTTCGTAAAATTTCTCGAAAACAATAGTAAATTCCGTTATTACAGCCATAGACAGCTTCAAGGAGATAACTCTTTTACTTGCGGTCAGTATTGTATATACGTCCTACTTCAGCTTATACGGGGTATATCCCTGGCCAGTATCGTTACGGATTTCGATCAAAACCATTGTCATAACGATTGCTATGTATACAACTTTGTCACGCGGTATTTTTCACATTGTTTAAATAATTCGCTGAACTTACATTGTTAAACCATTCGCATTGTCCTATCATTATTAATAAAGGTTGAGTAAACCACACACTGTTTGTTTTCTTATTTATTTAAAGAGGTGTGCGTCACCGTTTTCATCATTCGAGTT